>JANRMT010062831.1:982219-1060158 GCA_026402145.1 Polypterus bichir lapradei
TATGTATATATATATATATGTGTGTATATATGCAATGAAGTATCTTTGTATCAGTGCTAAAAATTATTTGTGAATGGTGTTTTGATCAGATGGAAGCATGGCATATTGCATGTCTTGCATCTGAGTCTGTTAACATTCTGGCATTTTGGGGGAGGTTGGTTTTTTTTTTATCAATAACTAAAATTGGCACAAAAGGATTTCTTTTTTTGGCAGGTTTACAAGTTAAGTTGCAAGAGGATAAGTAGATGTAATATATTTATTTCGTAGCAGCAATATTTAAGATGCAAATTTTAAAAAATCTTTTTATAATTCTGTTTCAGTGGAGTTGCAAAGAAAGTTGTGATAAAAACAAAATGTTGTTTTTACATTAATTGTGGCTTAGGTACAGCAAGCTTAGAAATTGTAGCTTACATTCCCTTAAAAGGCCTCAAAAGAACTTAAAAATTCTGAGCAGCTATGAAGAAACATTTAATGTTTGATGATTTTAGTAAAACAGAAAAATAAAGACCATGGGCTTGTACCTACAGTACAAAGTTACAAAAATAATCCAGGCATATGTGCTTTAATCAATTACAGATATCCTAAACACATTGTGTATCGGCTATAATTACTCCTACGTAGGGTGACAGTCCATTGAAAGGCAAATGAATGTACTCAGTTTTGACTTGGAAATTAACTTAATAATTTTCACTTCTTTGGAACATGAGAACCCATATCAATGAAGTTCTCAAGCGGCAGCAATAACTACCGAACCACTGTGCCACCTGCTGTGTAAAAGTACAATCACTCATCGAAGCCCTGCTTTTTTTGTGTAAATAGTGCGATATCTTTATTGCTATTAATTAGAGTTCAGACTGGCCTGTTCACTAATCAGAGCATTCAGATTATGTAGTACTTTAGGGATATTTTAGAAACATTGCGTTGTAACTTCCCTGGAAAGCTGCAGTGAGTTCTAGTTTCATGAAATGTATGCTGCTTTCCCTTTCCTCAGAACTTCTTTACTACTTAAAGATATCAGAAAGTACACAGCTCCTTTTTCTGGTGGAAATGTATCCTTGAATGATGGCAGTATGCTGCTGGATTTAACACTAGAATCCCTGAAGCCTACAAAAATAGTAATAATGCCAGGCTACCTTAACACTAGAATTACCAGAGCCTACGGAAAAACTCTGGCCCACCTTAAATCCCTTCACACCTCTACGTCAGCGTCTTTTGTCCTATAAATGTGCCGATAAAGACAAGCAGCAAGCAGCCTACTATTCCATCCCCCTACCACCGCAGAATGTGCACAAAGTTCTCCCAGTTCATGACTTTATTATCTAGGAATGAAGTGCTGGAGTTTTAGTTTGGAAATAATACATCGTTATTTGGAACACATGCATTTCATATGTGTTCCATTTCTACAATAATCTGTGTAAACACATTGTTAAAACAGAAAAGTTTTTCATATTTTAGTAATAAATGACAAAATGTAGGCTTAACCTCTATATGTGAAGCCTGAAGTCCAAAGATCAAATAAACACTTTCACAAAAGGTTCAAGGACGATACAACAGCTTCTGTGGTGTAGCGGTAAGATTTGCTGACTTGTACTCAAGAGTCCCCCGGTTCGATCCTGACTACCTTGTATATTTACCATTTTCAGTACTGAGCTGCTCTTATTGTTAATATTATACAATAAACACATACATTTGGTTTGCAGCTGTAACAGCCGGTGCACATTTATATTACTTGTAAAAGTTAACGCTTTTTTTTTTTTCTTTTCATTTTTATTCTGTGAGTCACAATCACGATACATACTACCAACCCCCACCAGGGTTCTGACTCTGTTACTTTTTATTTAAAACTGAGAATAACTATAGATGGGAGTGGTATTTTGAGGCAATGGAACTGGACATTCTCTGATCTGGATGGATAAATGCTGACACACAAATGCTGGTGAATTTGCCTCCTTTGTATCTCACTGTCACTTGATTTTTTTTATTCAGTTTTGAGTGTTGCTGCTCACAATGAATTAGTATGCACCTTACGGTCCATGATGTCAAAGCCACACTGACAAAACTAAACAGAGACATAGGTATATATGATATTTGGAAGTACTCATTTTATGCCCTGTATAGTACATTTCATAAAACAATGTGGCACAGATTCAACATTATTCATATTCATTCGCATAACATCTTGCGGTTGTAATCAGTGGCCGCATGTCGTACCCCCCCACCCCACCCCCGCCCCGATCTTGCCAGTCCCCACATGTTGCTGTATGGTGGTGTTTCTTTTGTACTCCAGGACATGCAGAGGAAAGAATAGTACATAGAGGTCAGTTCAGCGCTATATGCAATCATCAAATTCAAATGTTAACAGTTCACACACACGCAAGGACCATCCTTAATACATTTGCAACATGTGTACCTGTTGCAATGTAAAAACTTCTCTCTGTGCTGTCATTTCTATTACACACCTGAAAGAAAGAGACAATATATTTAACATTTTGAAGAAATCATTTTATGACCTGAATAGTACCAATCAGAAAACATCATTGCACTAATGCAGTATTATTTAAAAACGAACAGCATCAGATCGGGTAAAAATTTTTACTTGTGCTGTTAGTGAGATCAGAAGGGGAGGGCGGGGGAGAAGCGTGAACGTGACTGAGAAAAGACTGAAAAAAAAGCTAACTTTTAGAAATGCCGTACATTTACAGCTGATCTAACGCTGTTCATTTTCAAATAATATTGCATTAGTGCGACAATGTTTTCTGATTGATACTATTCCGGTCATAAAATGATTTCTTCAGAATGTCACATATATTTGTCTCTTTCTTTTTTTCCTGTGCTGTGTTGACATCGTGAGCCAGTAGGCGTGAGCTTATTCAGCGCAAGCAGGAGCATGCAGCAGGCCGGTTGTTGTGTGCTGTAACACGCTTGACTTGATGGCGTTCGACGCACATGTACTGTACAAGGCATGCACGGGGGCCACTGAGAAAAGAAGAGTGTTCATGGTTCACCTTGCAGAGAAGCTTCCTTGTCACTTTTTACAA
Source organism: Polypterus bichir lapradei (assembly GCA_026402145.1). Classification (NCBI taxonomy): domain Eukaryota; kingdom Metazoa; phylum Chordata; class Cladistia; order Polypteriformes; family Polypteridae; genus Polypterus; species Polypterus bichir. Next base: position 985,258 of record JANRMT010062831.1, read on the forward strand.
AAAAGGCAATGGATAAACCAAAAGAGGATGCAACATCGATAACCTTCTGTTCCAAGACCACCGCTTCCCCAGCCCCTGCAGTGTAATAGTAACCATAGCACAGAGAAAAGTGTGTACATTGCAACAGGTACACATGTCGTAAACGTAGAAAGGACGGTTCTTAGGTGTGTGGGAGCTGTTAACATTTGAATCTGATGATTGCATATAGCGCAGAACTGACCCCTCTGTACTATTATTTCCTCTGCATGTCCTGGAGTACAAAAGAAACAGTAACATGCACCCAAAAGTGAACACGCGGTCACTGATTACAACCACAAGATGTTATGCGAATGAATATGAATAATATGAATAATGTTGCTCACTGCCACAATGTTTTCCGAAATGTACTATACCGGTCATAAAATGAGTTATTCCAAATATCATATATACATATTTCTGTTTTTTGTCAGTGTGGCTTTGACATCATGGGCCATAAGGTGCATACTAATTCTGCGTGAGCAGGAACTCTCAATAACACTGAATAAAAAAAAAAATTCAAGTGACAGTGAGATACTTAGAAGGCAGATTCACCAGCGTTTGTGTGTCAGCTTCTATCGCTCCAGATCAGAGAATTTCCAGTTCCATTTTCTCAAAACACCACTCACATCTACAGTTATGCCCAGTTTCAGATAAAAAGTAACCACGTCAGATCTGGAGTGGGGGGTATGTGTTGTATCGTCATCGTGACTGTGAGAATTGAAGTGAAACAAAATGCTAACTTTTACAAGTAATATAAATTTACACTGGCTGCTACAGACACAGATCAAATGTATGTTTTTATTGTATAATTTTAACAATAAGAGCAGCTCACTACTTGAAACTGTAAATTTGTCGGGGAGCCAGTTTCGAACTCACAACCTCCGGATTATAAGTCCGTGGATCCTAGCACTACATCACGGAAGCTGTCGTTTAAGTGTTTATTTGATTTAGTCATCAGCCTTCACACATTATACAGTTCATGTCTATATTTTGTTGTTTATTACTAAAACGTGAAAAATGTTTCTGTTTTAACGATGTGTTTACACAGATTGTTGTAGACACAAAACACACATCAAATTATTTCCCCTTACAATTCTGCGTAGCTTACTCCCAGATAATCAATCAAGGCAGGAACTGCGCGAACTTCTTGCCCGTTCTGATGCAGTGACAGGGATGGTATAGCAGGCTGCTTGGGCTTTTCCATTTAGAAGACAAAAGACACTGACATAGAGGTGCGATGGGTTTTAAGGTGGGCCGAATTTATGAGTTTTTTCGTTGGATCTGGTAATTCTAGTGTTAAATTCCCCCACACCTCCTTATCAGTGTCTTTGTTTTGCAAATGTTTCAATCAACACAAGCAGCCTGCTATCCCATCACCCACCAACGCAGCTAAATTCTCCCAGATCAAGTGTTTTTATCTGGGTGTGAGGTGTCCGGAATTATATTGGGTAAATAATATATTGTTATTTTGAATACATACATTCATGGCTGTTCTGTGTCTACAACGATATGGGTAAATTGTATAATGACAGGAAATGCAGGGCAAGAAATGTTGGAACACATAAGTAAAACAAACATTTTTCATGCTATATCAATAAATAGACTAAATGTTGATATTAAATGTGTTAAATCCAAATGTCAAATAAACACTTTCACAAAAGGTCTAAGAAAACAAGTGTGCATTTATTCAAGAACATCACTGAAGAAAAATAAATTGCTCAATTTGCATATCGCTATCCATATGTAAAAACTGAAGCCCAAATATCGATCAACACAAGAGCAACTTATCTTCTTGGCTGGTGCGGAGGTAAAAACTGCTGTCTTATAATCAAAAGGTGGTAGTTATTTCTATTGCAATATTATATTGTATTGAGAATTACTTGTGTTGTGTTCTGTGTATTGTATTGTATTTACCCCTTTTTTGACATCCACTGCATGCCCAACCTACCTAGAAAGGGGTCTCTCTTTGAACTGCCTTTCCCAAAGTTTTTTTTATTTTTCCCTACAAGGGTTTTTTTTTTTTTTTAGGAGTTTTTCCCTTGTCTTCCTAGAGAGTCAAGGCTAGATGGCTGTCAAAAGGGCAGGGCCTGTTAAAGTCTATTGTTGGACTTGTGTCATTTTGGGCTGTACAAAATTAAATTGTATTGCATTATTATTACTGTTAGGTATAATAAAAACATACATTTTATTTTTCTGTGGCATTCTGATGAGTCTGTGACACCAGATGTAAGTTTTTTCTACTTTTAAATGTTAATTTTTGTTTTATTCAGTTTTATTCTCTCAGTCATGTTTATGTGGTAAAACAAATTTGCCTCTCCCTCACTGAGTACACCACTCACACCCACAACCAAGCAGAACTGATTCACCCACATTTTCCATGTTAGCTTTTATCCCTTCACATCAGAGAATTCCCTGTAATTTCCAGTTTCATTGTCTCAAAACACCACTCACATCCACAGTTATTCCCAGTCTGTCAAGTTTTTCCAGTCCAGGTCTCATTCGCACAAGTTTTTTATAGCATTTCTTTATTTTAAAACTAACAGTGTCAAATCAGGGGAGCGTGAACATGACTGAGAGAATAAAACTAAAATAAAAAAAAAGGCGCTAACTTTTACAAGTACCATAAATTTACAACAGCTGTTACAGACACAAATCAAATATCTGTTTATTATATTATAATAATAATAATAGCTTACTTCTCAAAACAGTAACTGCAGGGAGGACCCAGAATCAAATCCACAACCTCTTGATTTTGAGACAGCATTTCTTACCTCTGCACCAGCCAATCAAACATTCCTGCTTTGTACTCTAACACAATTTCTTTTTCTTTTGTTGTATTCTTAAAAAATAGCACAGTTGTTTTGTTAACCTTTTGTGAAAGTGTTTATTTGATATTTGGACTTTAGTCTTCTCACTTCACGTCAACATTTTGTCATTATTACTATAACATGAAAGAAGTTTGTTTTAGTTATGTGTTCAACATTTCTTGCCTCGCATTTCCTGTCATCCTACATTCACATAGATTGTTGTAGACACGGAACACACATGAAATGTATATACTCCAAATAACGATACATTATTTACCAAATACAATTTAAGGCACCTCACACCCAGATCAAATAAACTGGAGCTGTGAGAATTTTCTGTTGTACTTAGGCTGCGTCAGTTAGGGATGGGTTAGCAGGCTGCCTGCTGCCAGTGCTGATCGACACATTTGCAAAATAAAGACGTTGATTTAGAGGTACAAAGGAATTTAAGGTGGCCCAGTATTACAACTTTTTCTATAGGCTTCAGGGATTATAGTGTTAAGAGATTTCTCCATTATATAGGAGTAGTGCTTCCTTTCTTATGAAGCTGTTCAATTTACAATTTGCTTTTCAAACAGGTGTTTTAAGAGAATTTTTAATGAAATTCAATTAATAAGGCTTGATTATACACTGATTGAATTTAAGCACAGAATTATAGATATTATGCCTATTTAAAAATCTCTCATAGATTAACTTTATAAAGTTTTAATCATGCTGCCCTTTCAAGCCAAAAGGCTTTCTGTTATTCCATATTTATACAATAATGGAAATAAACATGTGGTTTGTATTTGCTTTGATAGCACAATGATATGGCCAAATAGAGTTGCAATTATTTTATATTATATCTCTTTTTGAATGAATGAATGATTTACAAATTATATCAAAAGCAATTGCTTTTTTTTTTTTTTGAAACTTAAGGTTCATCTTCTAAATGAAGTTGACATGGATGCACTTATCAATCCAACCTCCCATCAATTTGCTAACGAGCATATCTGTACCTGAGGCAAGTCTACAAAATAATTAAATTAGATATCCCATCTTTTCATCCCAAAAATAAAATTTATATAATTCATTTTTTAAAACTTACACTGTACCAAGAGGTTTGACTCATAATGCTTTAAATGCATAATCACTGAGGTTTGTAGTTAGATGAGCTATTAAAACAGAATACTGTAATCTGCAAACTTTACATTTGTGTTTTTTCTTGGGTTTTAGGGGCAAAGTAATGTTCACTAGTTTAAAAACTAAAATATGACACATAGTTGAAAGTACATACAGTTAGGTCCATAAATATTTGGACAGACACAACTTTTTTCTAATTTTGGTTCAGTACATTACCACAATGAATTTTGAATGAAACAATTCAGATGCAGTTGAAGTGCAGACTTTCAGCTTTAATTCAGTGGGTTGAACAAAAATATTTTTTAAACACAATCCCTTAATTTCAGGGGCTCAAAAGTAATTGGACAATTGACTCAAAGGCTATTTCATGGGCAGGTGTGGGCAAGTATGTTGTTAAGTCATTATCAATTAAGCAGATAAAAGGCCTGGAATTGATTTGAGGTGAAGTGCTTGCATGTGGAAGATTTTGCTGTGAACAGGCAACATGCGGTCAAAGGAGCTCTCCATGCAGGTGAAAGAAGCCATCCTTAAGCTGCGAAAACAGAAAAAACCCATCTGAGAAATTGCTACAATATTACGAGGGGCAAAATCTACAGTTTGGTACATCCTGAGAAAGAAAGCAAGCACTGGTGAACTCTGCAACGCAAAAAGACCTGGACGTCTACGGAAGACAACAGTGATGGATGATCGCAGAATCATTTGCATGGTGAAGAGAAACCCCTTCACAACAGCCAACCAAGTGAACAACACTCTCCAGAGGGTAGGCGTATCGATATCCAAGTCTACTATAAAGAGAATACTGCATGAAAGTAAATATAGAGGGTGCACTGCAAGGTGCAAGCCACTCATAAGCCTCAAGAATCGAAAGGCTAGATCGGACTTTGCTAAAGAACATCTAAAAAAGCCAGCACAGTTCTGGAAAAACATTCTTTGGACAGATGAAACCAAGATCAACCTCTACCAGAATGATGGCAAGAAAAAAGTATGGAGAAGGCGTGGAACAGCTCATTATCCAAAGCATATCACATCATCTGTAAAACATGGTGGAGGCAGTGTGATGGCTTGGGCGTGCATGGCTGCCAGTGGCACTGGGACGCTAGTGTTTATTGATGATGTGACACAGGACAGAAGCAGCCGAATGAATTCTGAGGTGTTCAGAGACATACTGTCTGCTCAAATCCAGCTAAATGCAGTCAAATTGATTATGCGGCGTTTTATGATAGATGGACAATGACACAAAACATACAATCAAAGTAACCCAGTAGTTTATTAAAGCAAAGAAGTTGAAAATTCTTGAATGGTTAAGTCAGTCACCTTATCTTAACCCAATTTAGCATGCATTTCACTTGTTGAAGACTAAACTTCGGACAGAAGGGCCCACAAACAAACAGCAACTGAAAGCCGCTGCAGTAAAGGCCTGGCAGAGCATTAAAAAGGGGAAACCCAGCATCTGGTGATGTCCATGAGTTCAAGACTTCAAGCTGTCATTGCCAGCAAAGGGTTTTCAACCAAGTATTTTTTTTATTTCCAGTTATTTAATTTGTCTAATTACTTTTGAGCCCCTGAAATAAAGGGATTGTGTTAAAAAAATGCTTTAGTTGCCTCACATTTGTATGCAATCTTTTTGTTCAACCCACTGAATTAAAGCTGAAAGTCTGCACTTCAACTGCATCTGAGTTGTTTCATTTAAAATTCATTGTGGTAATGTACAGAACCAAAATTAGAAAAAAGTTGTCTCAAATATTTACGGACCTAACTGTATGATACATATTTGACTAGTGAAGGAGAGAATGTCATGTCCTATTATAATTATGAAGCTGCTGCAGGAATAGTCAATTTCATTGGCTAATTCTGGTTTAGTACAAAAACTGCTGGCATTAGTAAAATCTGATCTATATTACTAAACGAAGGTTGTATATATGCACGGATGCCAGAGGCCAGAAGCGCACGCGCACAGCCTCTTAGAGTCAGTATTAGGCGCATAAACAAAACAACACAAACTGTAAACTAAACTTCAGGTCACAATACAACCACCGCCCAAATGCGAACGCGCACACCACCGCATATTCAACCTTTGTTTAGTAATGTTTGTATATATGCACGGATGGCAGAGGCCAGAAGCAAGCCGTGCACAATACAACCGCTGCCCGAACACGCACGCCACCGCATATACAAGCTTTGTTTAGTAATGTAGATCTCCAAGCCGGGATCCTCCGCTATGGTTACTTCAGCACACAAATGTGCCACCATCATCATCAGGGAACTAGGAGGCGCCAAAACTGCACGCGCACAGTGCCTCTGCACCCCAGAGTCAAACAAAGCGGGTGGCTCCAAAACCCCATGCGCACAGCGCCTCAGCGCCCCAGAATCAAACCAAGCGGCTTCCCAGAGTCAGTAGGTGGCACCCAAACAACACAATACAACCTGTAAACTAAACTTCAGGTCACAATACAACCGCTGCCCGAACGTGCACACCACCGCATATACAACCTTCGTTTAGTAATGTTTGTATATATGCACAGATGGCAGAGGCCAGAAGCAAGCCGTGCACAATGCAACCACCGCCCGAACGTGCACACCACCACATACGCAACCTTCGTTTAGTAAGGTAGATCTCTAAGCTGGGATCCACAACGGTACATGGTTGGTCATGAACAGCATGAGAGAAAATGTTATTGAGCCACAAGTGCTTATGGGATCCCATACAGGCAATACTGTTTTGATTCCCAGAATTGACCTTACAAGTTCTGACCTGGAATTACCTTTTAAACTTAAACGACGCCAGTTTCCCATTAATGCTGCATTTGCCATGACAATCAACAAATCCCAAGGACAAACCATGGACAAAGTAGGGATTTACCTATCTGAGCCTGTATTTGGTGTTCGTGTAACGTTAAAGTGAAGGTTTTAACTACTCCATATCGGGGAGAGCTAATTCAAGGACAGGAAACCATCTTTACCAAAAATGTTGTTTATAAGGAAATTTTTGATTAACTATTTTGAATTTACCATTTTATGAATTTTTTGTTTCCAATTTACTTCGTTTAAACCTTTCCACTCCGATTATTATTTTTTTTAACTTGTAAGTACAGCAGCTCAAAGACATTTTGGACTTGCATGATATAACAATTAAATTTTAGTTTTAATAAATTGGTTAATTTTAGTACAAATATAATTATTTAATTAAATGAAAACTTTCCCAGGACGCTCCCACCCTCCATCATTTTTCATCCCTCCAAAGATCGGATGGAACAGAAAGTGATTGCTATTCTTGGATTTGCGATTCTTTAGAGAATCAGGTGTTTACTGGTACCTTATGTGCATCACCTTGAAAATTTCTTGGACAAAGGCTGGTTCACAAGAATTCTGAAACAACTGATTATTATTCAATTGACAATTTTAATTTCTAAGAAGTAGCTAGTGGTTCTTCCATACAATGATCCAAGTATAATACCACCAAATGTAACAAACCTGATAAAATGATATGCTGACTGACACCCCTCTTCCACCACCTTTCCCAAATTAAATTTAGTCAGCACCTAGACAAAGGTTTTGTTGCAAGTCTTCCCCTTCAAAAGCAATGTTCAAAATAGGAGATTTGAGCAAAAGGATCATGGGCTCAGACATCCTCAGCCTCCCCCTTTCCCTGCATGTATCTTCTGTTCCACTCAGAATTCTGCTTAATCAAAATATCAGAAAAAACAGTTGTACCATGACTATTGTCTTCTTCTTTCAGTTGCTCCCGTTAGGGGTTGCCACAGTGGACCATCATCTTCCATATCTTTCTGTCCTCTGCATCTTGTTCTGTTACACCCATCAACTGCATGTCCTCTCTCACCACATCCATAAACCTCTCAGGTTTTCCTCTTCCCTGGTAGCTCTATCCTTAGTATCCTTCTCCCAATATGCTCAGCATCTCTCCACTGCACATATCCAAACCAACACAATCTCACCTCTCTGACTTTGTCTCCAAACCATCCATCTTGAGCTGACCCTCTAATGTACTTATTTCTAATCCTGTCCATCCTTGTCACACCCAATGCAAATCTTAACATCTTTAACTCTGCTACATCCAGCTCTGTCTCCTGCTTTCTGGTCAGTGCCATCGTCTCCAACCCATATAACATAGTTGATCTCACTACCGTCCTGTAGACCTTCCCTTTCACTCTGCTGATACCTGTCTGTTACAAATCACTCCTGACACTCTTCTCCACCCTGTCTGCACTCTCTTTTTCACCTCTCTTCCACAATCCCCATTACTCTGTACTGTTGATCCCAAGTATTTAAACTCATCCACTTTTACCAACTCTACTCCTTGCATCCTCACCATTCCACTGACCTCCCTCTCATTTGCAGACATGTAATTCTGTCTTGTTCCTACTGACCTTCATTCCTCTGCTCTCTACAGCATATCTCCACCTCATCCTGCTTCCTACTATCACTACAAATCACAATGTCATCAGCAAACATCATAGTCCACAGGAACTCCTGTCTAATCTAGTCTGTCAACCTGTCTATCACCACTGCAAATAAGAAAAGGCTCACAGCCAATCCCTTATGTAATCCCACCTCCACCTTGAATGCATCCGTCACTTCTACCACAGACTTCACCACTGTCACACTTCCCTCGTACATATCCTGTACAGCTGTTAAGTACTTCTCTGCCGCTCCTACAATACCACAGTTCCTCTTGAGGCACCCTGTCATATGCTTTCTCCAGGTACACAAAGATGCAATGCAACTCCTTCTGGCCTTCTCTATACTTCTCCATCAACATCCTCAGAGCAAACATCTCATCTTTGGTGCTCTTTCTTGGTATGAAACCATACTGCTGCTCACTAATCATCACCTAACTTCTTAACCTAGCTTCCACTACTCTTTCCCATAACATCATGCTATGGCTCATCAATTTTATCCCCCTGTAGTTACTACAGTCCTGCACATCCCCCTTATTCTTAAATATCGGCACCAGTACACTTCTCCACTCCTCAGGCATCCTCTCACTTTCCAAGATTCCATTAAACAATCTGGGTAAAAACTCCACTTCCATCTCTCCTAAACACCTCCATTCTTCCACAGGTATGTCATCTGGACCAACAGCCTTTCCATTTTTCATCTTCTTCATAGCTGTCCTTACTTCCTCCTTGTTAATCCATTGCACTTCCTGATTCACTATCTCTATATCATCCAACCTCTTCTCTCCCTCTCTCATGCTCTTCATTCATCAGCCTCTCAAACTACTCTTTCCATCTGCTCAACACACTCTCCTTGCTTGTGAGTACATTTCCATCTTTATCCTTTATCACCATAACCTGCTGCACATCTTTCCCAGCTCGGTCCCTCTGTCTAGCCATTCGGTACAGGTCCTTTTCTCTATCCTTAGTATCCAACCTCTCATACAACTCATCATATGCCTTTTCTTTAGCCTTCGCCACCTCTCTCTTCACCTTGCACCTTATTTCCTTGTACTCTTGTCTACTTTCTGCATCTCCCTGACTATCCCACTTCTTCTTTGCCATCCTCTTCCTCTGTATCTTCTCCTGTTCTTCCTCATTCTACCACCAGGATTCCTTTTCCTCCTTCCTCTGTCCAGATGTCACGCCAAGCATCCTTCTTGCAGTCACCCTTACTACATCTGCTGTAGTTGCCCATCTGCCTGGTAACTCTTCACTACCATCCAGTGCTTGTCTCACCTTCTCCTTAAACTCAACCTTGCAGTCTTCCTTTTTCAACTTTCACCATTTGATCCGTGGCTCTGCCCTCACTTTCTTCCACTTCTTGATCTCCAGTGTCATCCTACAGACTACCATCCTATGCTGCTTAACTACACTTTCCCCTGTCACCACTTTGCAGTCTTCAATCTCCTTCAGATTGACTCTTCTGCATAGGATGTAATCTACCTGTGTGCATCTTCATCCACTCTTGCACATCACCCTGTGTTCCTCCCTCTTCTTAAAATACATATTCACCACCATGCCATGCCCATCCTTTAAGCAAAATCCACTATCATCGGACTTTCTTCATTCCTCTCCTTGATACCGTACCTACCCATCACCTTCTCTTCTCCAACATGTCGATTGAAATCCGCGCCAATCACCACTTTCTGTCCCTTGCGTACACTGTTCATCACTTCATCCAACTCACTCCAAAAATCTTATTTCTCATCCATCGCATACCCAACTTGCGGGGCATATGCACTGATGAATGTTCATTATCACACCTCCAATTTCCAGCTTCATAATCATTACTCTGTCTGACACTCTTGACATGCTGTTCCTTCAGAATAACCCCTACCCCATTTCTCCTCCCATCCATACCATGGTAGAACAATTTGAATCGACCTCCGATCCACCTGGCCTTACTCCCCTTCAATTTAGTCTCTTGCACGCACAATATATCAACCTTCTCTCCCCTTACCAGTCATACTGCCAACATTCAAAGCTTCTACCCTTAGTACCACTCTCTTTACCTTCCTCCTCTTCTCCTGCCTCCGGACACGTCTCCCCCCTCATCTTTTCCTTCTTCAGCCAACAGTAGCCTGATTTTTCATTGTTAACCTGGGGCTCGACCGATCCGTTATGTAAATTTGTATTGTTGTCCACATATTGATTTGGCAAAATTTTACCTCGGATGCCCTTCCTGACATAATCCTCCCCATTTATCCAGGCTTGGGACCGGAACAAAGAAACACACTTGTTTTTGCATCCCCTGTGGCTGGGTTACCATGGCTGTGTTGTCTATTGATTCATATATCATCAGCTTCTCTTGCACCATCTGTTACCTGTCTTCAAATCTTCTCTGACAAATGCAACTGACAAAGATACCGGTTTCATAGAATTGATGGTAACATTATTAGCAAGGTCAGATAAATGCCTACATTGGCCTTTTTATACCTGTTTATCAGTGTAGATTTCATTGTGCTTAGCCAGTATCTATGTAGCTTAAAGGTAAGAAGTTATTTTGTTGAGTTGGTGTGTATTTTCCTGCTGTGATCTTAGCTTGCTTTCAAGCTGTTGGTTTTCCTGATGTGGGCATCAGACAGTTTTGGATTCATTTAAAGAGCAAAGCTCCTGAAGATGCTAGTACTTCACATTGTGCTTTTGTACAAATATTACAGTGAACATTCCAGTCAATTCATCATTCAAATGGCATTTCTTTTGTAGCAGTTTTCCTTTTTAGACATTTTCATATTTTTGCTAGTTAATTTGTTTTGATAACTAACTTGAAATCTCAATTGCATAATTAGGTAAAACCACTGTGGATTTTCATGAGAAAAAAATGTTAATTTAAATAATTGATTTTGCTTACTCGTAATAATAATAACACCAGAATGATTTCAGCACGACATATGCTTGATTGCTCATTTCATGTAAATATAAATTTGACAGGTTTGACTTGACTTAATGTGCGTGATTGAATAAATGTATCCAAGAGTGAACCAAAACAGTGTGTGAGGTTTTTTGTGTGCTTCTTGAACCAGCCTAACTTAAAGATTATTTGCTTTGTGAGAATATGACCCTGGTTAAATCTATTTGCAGACCATTGTTCTTTGATGATTAGATTTTTTTTTTTTTAATTAATCCAATTTTTTGTTTATAAAAAGAGAACAACACTTTCTTTTGTAAGTTGTATACAAATAATGTCTTTGCAATAAAAAATGACTATGTATACTGTAGAAGCTTAAATGCATTCCATCTTAAGGATGGAAAACTATTGTAGTGTACAGTGGTGGCCAAATGTTTTTGGCAGTGACACAAATGTATTTTGCAAACTTTGCTGCTTCAGAATTTTCAGATTTTTTTTTTTTTTTTTACATTTCTATGGTATACTGAAGGGCAATTATAAACATTTCATAACTTTCAAAGGCTTTCATTGGCAAATACATCAAATTTATGTAAAGAGTCAATATTTACAGTGTTGACCCTTCTTTATAACTTCTGCAGTTCGCTATGGTATGCTGGATATCAGCTTCTGGTTCAAATCCAGACTGATATTAATCTATTCTTGCCTTTTATCTGCTTGGAGTTGATCACAATTTGTGACATGGTTCTCCGTCATGCTGGAAAATACACAGATCATCATGAAATTGCGCCTGGATTGTTGGGAGAAGATGCACTTGGGGGACGTTTTGATACCGTTCTTTATTTATGGCAGTGTTCTTGGGCAGAATTGTGAATGGGCCCCACTCCCTTGGATGAGAAGCAACCCCACACGTGGATTGTCTCAGGATGCTCACAGGACTCATGGTAGAGTTCACCTTTTCCTTCTACAAACACTTGATTTTTCCTCATGTCCCAAACAATCGGAAGGAGGATTCATCTGAAAAAATAAATTTGCACCAGTCTTCTGCTGTCCAATCCTTGTAGTTCCTGCAGAATGTCAGTCTGTCCTAGATTTTTTAGTTGGAAAGAAGTGGCTTCTTTGCTGCCCTTCTTGGCACAAAGCCGTTGTCCAAAATTCTTTGCCTTAATGTGCATGCAGATTCACTCACACCCACCTGCTGCCAGTACTGAGCAAGCTCTGCACTGGTAGCAGCACAATTCTGTAGCTGACTCCTCAGGAGGAGACAGTCCTTGCCGGACACTTTTAGCTAATAATTTTGTGAAAGGGAAAAAAGAAGTGAAAATTATTTTTTTGTGATAAAGTTAACTTTTTATGCTAATAAAGTTCTTCTCAATGAATTAATATGCATCTGAGACCTCTGCACAATAATATAAAAACAGTGTGAATTGCCACTACAAAAACTGAAGCCAAAAATTTTGCAAAACACAAGATTTGTGTCACTGCCGAAACTTTTTGCAACTACTGAAGTGGTTTGGTGGGTATGGGGCCTCACAATGCTGCAAAGAAAATGTTAGTGATTCTGTAGTGTGATTGATTGTATTATGCTTCCAGTCAAGCTTAAGTCAGTTTGTAATTTGTGTGTGTGTCTCTCTTCCCCCCCCCCCTACACACACACTTCCAGCTCCTTCAGAATATTCTCATGTGGCATGGAATTCTTTCAAATAAATGCCTGAGAGAACTGGCATTGGACAGCCTCTTGAATCGTTATATTCTTCTAGCTCTTCAGAATTCTGATCCTGGGGAAGACTGCATTTTAAAATGTCAAAGTGTAAGTTTCTCTCCCTAAAACAAAATATTTTAAGTATTTATGTTGAGTTACTATTTTTGAATGTTTCTATAATTAAAACATAGTCTAATAAAGCTGTCTTTCTATGCATAATCAGTTTATTTTGATGGGTGCAACTTGTTTGTTTGACCACATTCTCTTTAGGGTAAGTTACTTTTGTTGAGTAATTTTATTCTTTGCTTGCTTGCAGTACAGATTAGCGCACTGTTTTCCCAAATTTGTTTAATCCTCAATGACTATTAAACTATTACCTTTGATTTTATGGCCTCCTTTATAGCTTTTTTCATTTGGCAAGTCATTAACCTATGGTTAAAGTGTTTTCACTTTGATTATTTTTGTTTCAAGAATTTTGTGTAGATCAAAAGAGCAGAGTTTGAGAACCAGAGTTAGCTGGTAGCTGCTGGCTCACTTTGCATCTCATTATTGTTTAGCAGCTGTTTTTCCCCCAAAAAAACAATTAAGGATTTTGAGTCTTAAAAGCAGGTTAAATAATATTGAGGTTTTAGAAGGGTGGTCCATTAGGTCCATTGGTTAACGATTTAGTTACTTAAAGATATTGCCTGTCACACAGATGATTGCTATATTGGCTGATTTTAATAATCAGTAGCCCGGTGTACAATGAAGTGGTTCATTTTTCAAAAGGAAATGTTTATATAATCAACATATGAAGTTAGAGAGGTGAAAAAAATTACCATTAGATGGAATCAGAGTGTCACAGAATGCAATATAATCATAAAATGTTTTCTATTTATGTAAACTGCAAAATAAACTCCTAGGATGCTGTGCATGTTACACATTAAGAGCTGCATCTCTACCATGATTACATTATTTTCATCAGCTGATTTCTGTTCCTAGTTGTTGTTTTGCCTTATTTTTATCTTTGTTGCAACTAGTAGTTCATTTGTATCAGACTATGCTTTATGACTGTTGTGTGGGGGTGAATCTTTGCACCCACTGCAGCCCAAGATCTTCATGTTCTTAATATGACTCAGGATTAAATAAGCAGTCTGGATATGATTTATTGAGAGAGTTGGTAGGGCTAACATTCAAGCAGTGCTTTGTATAAAACGTTTATTCATACATTTCCTGAACCCTTAGGTTCTAATTTGAGTTTAAGTTTATTTCTTAGTACTTGCTATTAATTACTAATTTCTTGATAAATACTTGTTTTATTTTTACTTATTGTAAGTGTATCTTTACCACTTTATATTCTTAAAATATGGGAAATTAAGTTTTGCTGAACTTTTATTTTAGTTTGCAAAACTGTATGTTGAAAGGATAATCAATCTCTCTTTTTCTCTCTCTTTTTTAATACAGGTGGTGGAATGTTTTCCCAAGCAGTGGTTTACAAATCAAAAAGGGCAACAGACTATCCCCCATTTAGAGAATTTTTGCCGCTTCCTTGCACATTTAACCAGCACAATATACAGGGTCAGCATTGGTGTTTCTGATACAGAAAAAAGAATTGCAAGGCAAGTTTATTTTTTATATGTATATGTCTCTGTTTTCCCTAAAATTTCAAAAAACGTTGAAAAGTGTATTTCATCTACCTAGTTTTATATACATTTAAGATATTTATTTTTTTATTTTTAGGGATCATATCAAGACTGTAATCAAGCTGCTAGCTAGCATGCACGCTGTGGATCATGTGATTACAGTTGCCAGTGAGCATGGCATAAAGGATGTGAAAGCATTTCTTGAAAACAAATAATGTTGGTCTTTCTTCCATTGCTTTTCTTTATCATCTGTAAATATGTACATTAGGGAACACTTTGAATATTATTAAATGTTAAACCATTGGAATCTTTGGTGTGTTACCAAATGATTTTCAGTCATGATTTATACTGGTCTTTAGGAAACTGTAAAGTACAGAGCACCCCCATTTTTATAGAGCATATCACTTTCTAAAATGATGTTTTTAATATGAGCATGTAAAAATTAAAAATATCATTCATTTGTGAAGCCAAATTGGCTTGATGCCAAAAAATGTAAAAAAAAAAAAAAAGTTAATAAAAATCAAATAAAAAGATGTGGTATACCTTGCATTATAATTCTCATGAAATAGTTATTTTTATTTTTTATGTATAGTCAGGAGCAAATCCTCGGGTAAAGAGGACACCTTAACAAACATAAATTATGCATTACCCGTGTACTCATATGGTCTGCAAAATCAAAAGTGGGTGGATAATTAGTCTTGCATGATTAAGTAAAACTTTTTTTGTAACTATAAAACCTGCAGAGACAACCACTGGAATAATTTATTTCATGTTTCCATGAATGGAAAGAGTTCTGCATATTATCTTAACATGTGCTTAATTATTTTTGATAAGTGGTTTACATCCTTTTTCAGATGTGTAATTAATATACAATTTTAAGTCTTACAGAGAAACATAAGAAGTAAAGTTTGCAGCCCCGCCAGAAATCAGGCAAAGTAAATTTAAGAGTTCAGAGAATTATGGTCCCCCTGTATGCATCAGACTGCTCATTAGCTGATGGATAGAAATTAGCTTTCAGACAGCACTACGAATATGTTGAAAAATGTTTTAAAGATGTTTTATAAACCTGGGGTTTGTGCTGGTAGGGTCTAGCCCCTAACAGGAAATGGTGTAGCCCTTGAGTCTCCTTGCGATTTTAATAAGCTTGTACTACAACCTTTCCTTTCCGTCAGAAGGGAAAAATATAAGAAAACTGTTTTTGAACCTTCAAGATTTGGTATTGTGAGGAATTTTTTTTTTTAAATGTATTCCCATATAATGAGGAAATAACCCTCTGCAGTTGACATCTCTGTTGGTCTTTTAATGTGCATCAGTCCTCATGAAACTGTTTAATTCCCGGTTGACTAATTTTTGTTGAAATATGTCACAGTTTTCTGTCAAGAAAATTTGTTGGGAAATTTTATTTTTTATTGAGTTATCTCAAACAGAACATGCTTTACATATTTTTCTAATTTCAAAATTTCCCATTGAAAAGCACAGGCAAATTTGCAGACTCATCTGCATTAAAACAGAGAAGTTTTCTACTTGGCTTCAGTTATTTTACCACTTCAATCTGTATGTTTTGTATATTTTCCATCATTTACTTGGTCAGCAGCATCTGCTAATAATAAAATTGATCCCCTGTACAAGTTAGTGAAATGCCAGGAGAGGCGTGCATGCAAGATGCTAATATCCCAGCTCATCTTATTTTGCTTCTTGAGATAAATTAACCTTAAAAGTAAAACAAAAAATAAAGCAAAAAAGACACTTACCTAAAAATGATTTTAAGAGGAAAAGAATTATGTAAGTATTATGTAAAGAAACATGTACTCGGTATTTTTATTACACTAATAACAATCTCATAGTTCTACCTGCACATTATGTAGGGATTTTGTATTTCTCTGACACTAATTTATAGGTAGAACTCCAGATTAGCTGTCCATCATGGTAAAAAGCAGCCAACAATTTTAACACTCCATCGGGCACTTCAAAACTGAAATTTAAGCTACAGTTAGTCACAGACCCACTACATCCAACATAATAGCACATCAGTTAATGCTATTTTTACATCACTAGGATTGGAATCTGATGTCTGTGAATGCTATTGAACCTCGTTGTCACTATTTGGGCTTCATTTTTAACTACAGGTTATTGTAAAGTGCAGTTTAAAAAACATGTTTAATGTGTTTTTGTTTTTTTTTTTTTTTTTTTTTTTTTTTATGGGCTTGTAGGCAGCAGGCAATAAAGGGTTAACAGCAGAACTGTCACTGTACCTGTTCAGGCTGCTGTCACAGAGAAATTGAGCCTATCCTAAAACAACTTCACAAAGATGATAAAAAAAAAACAAGTAGGCATTCCTAGGCAGGCTATTACAGGAAGAGCAGGTGTGATCTACTGTAAATCAGTCACTGTATACAGTATGTCTTGCAGCAATTGGGTGCTAAATCTTATTGACACTCTGACCAGTGCAAAATTGTTTCCTTATTTTGAATGACGCATTTTCATGCTTTGATGTATTATGTCAGCTGTTCGCTGCTTAAAACAGATTCTATCTGTGCTTGGCTGTGAAACTCGCAGTTTGAGACTTTTGACCTACAGAAACTGTATAAAATAAGCTCTGACAAAGCTCGGTTCTCTGAAGCTTGGTCCAGACTGATGAACTACGTCGATGTCGACTGTTCCTCAGAATGCCTTCCACATTGACAGATTTGATGACTGCCACCTTTTCTTGGGTTTCCCCTCCAAGACTCTGCGTTTTTCAAAAGCTTCATCTGAGTTATGATTTGTCGTGTAAGCCGACATTCAACAAAGTTATTTCTCCTACATGATTTCTAACCACCATATCGCTAGGGAAGGGTATTGTCTTTTATGTTATATCTGTATAGATTCAAGTTAAGTAAGACGCTGCAATCATAAACGACCTTATTCCTATGGAGCGAGAATTCCCTGCTGGAAACAGTGTTATATCAATTTGCTTGGTGTTTAAGTGTTCACTTGGAGTTGACACATGGTTTCTTGTTCATGGCTAGCTTGAATTTTTTTATTTGAATCTATTACACTTCTGTGTTTTTAAACAGGCAGGGTGAGCTCAAAATCAACAGCATGTGTTCTCAAAGTTATATTATAAGAATACTAGCTGTGCTACCACTAAGATGGGTTGAAATATAAGTACTCAATGTAGACCTCAGCATTAACGTTTGCAGTCCACCATTTATTGGAATGTGTTTTGTAATGCAGTTCGTAATGAAACGCATTGCATTTGTCATTCCAACAGATGGTGCATCACAAACATTTGTACAAGTAAAATGTATTACAATGGTTTGTAATCCACTATCTGTTGGAAAGGCAAATGCAAAGCATTTTATTTCTACTGATGTTCCTGATGTGCCATTTGCTGGAGTAACAGATATAGCAACTGGACGGATACAGACACACAAGCTGTTGTCCTTTTGAGGTGGATAAACCAATTTCTGTCTGTCCTGTAGTTACTGTCTGTTGGATGTACTGTATTCGGCATTAACATTTAAAGTGCAGTGTGCCAGTCTGGTTGCTATATCTCTTCTTACGTGCCATTTTTTACTGCATTTATAAAAGAAATGCTAATGTCTGTGATGTGCCATCTGTTGGATAACAGAGAAACAGCAACCAGACAGAAATGCAGACAAACACAGTGAATACTTCAACACAAATTTTAATTTATTTTGATTCTGATGCAGATATCTTTGCAACTGTGAAATATGAAAGTGATATATTAGAATCCACAAATTTTCTCAATTTTGTTGAGATAATAAGAGAAAAAGTGGATTTTAGATCATTTTTGTTTTCTTCACAATCATTTTAAATATAAAGAATATATTGTTAAGTATTGATAGAATGCTTCAACTTTTGCACATGTCATGCTGTCTTATATACTCAGTTTTTTCTTTCAGCCTCTAAAACTTTTTTACCAAATAGTAGTTATATGTAAAAAGTCGGACAAGTATGTTTTACTTTGTACCCTGTTAAGGTGTGTTGATGTCTTTTCAATTAATGAAAATTTTAATTTGAGCAGTAGTGGGCTGTAGGAAGCAGACTGAAGTGTTTACAGCATTTGCAGGAAACTAATGTTTTGGTTGAGGCACTTAACCATTGTGTGGTGCTCATTTCTATAAGACCCATTTTCAGTGTTTACAAATAAAGAAAAAATCTTTTTTGAGATTGGCTCATTTTCTTTAAAGAACATGTTAAGAGACACATTTTTGTCAAGTACATACTTTGACCAACCATCCCCCTTTACATTGCATTGATTGTGTTTGAGAAAAATGCAGGTGTGGAAACTGTAAAACCACAATAACTCTTTCGAAATACCCAAAATGTTATCCCATTAGACCAATCTTTTACATCACCTTCAAAAATGAGCACCTCCATCATATCATCCATACCCATCCATCTTCCAACAATACCATTCCCTTTTACACAGCATACCTAATCCCATCAGACCAATCATTTAGATTTTGTTTTTCCCCCAAAATTAAATTGTGAAAGGACACAACAAATAAATAGCTCTGTTTATGTGGTTTCTTTTCAAAAGCCAACAAGTATGGCAAAGTAAATCTCAACTCAGCCTTAGAAATCATTTTAGAAAAGAATGCAGCCAAAGTGGAAGGAGCCCCCACTTCGGCGGATGAAGAATTTTCAGTAAACAAGGATCAATTTGGAGTCTGACAGTAAATTTGAAGAAGAGGATAGAATAGACTCTTAGACAGGAGGAGGGGATATGGTTGTCAAAAAAATAATGAAATTGAATGGTATTCTTGGCCAAGGAACAAACCACCCTTCCTTGCAACCAATGTCTTAAAGATGCAACCAGAGCCAACACAGGTGGCAGTTACTTGTGTACAAGATATCAGGTCATCGTCTGAACTTTTTATTCCAGGCACCTTCCAGAAAATCATTCTGGACTGTACTAATTTGGAAGGGGCGGGGGGGGGGGTGTTTTTGTCAATGAGTGGATGTAAATTTACCAGACCAATTTAAATGCATACTTTGGTCGTATTATGCTTGCTGGTCTATTTAGATCTAATTCAGAATCCACTGAATCCCTGTGGAATGTAGAAGGTAGACATGAATGTTTTCATGCAACAGTGTTTCTGCAAAACATTACTAATTTTTCCACGATTATCCACCATGGTAATTGAGACACCAGACCAGTTTGACAACAGGGATATAAGCTAGCTTAAATCAGTTTAGTGTGTGCTACAGCCTTGGCCCAATGTTACTCTTGATAAGCACCTTTTGTCATTTTGGTGCTGCTGCTCTTTTAAACAGTACATGCCATCTAAACCTGCAAAATATTAAATAAGTATTTGAGGTACCTGTGATGCTGCTTCATCATATGCATGGAACATACATTTGTATACTGGGAAGTCTGATGGAGGAGCTCCTGAGAATAAACAAGGAATGCGGGTTGTTCTGAACATGATACAAAAACTTCATGCTCACAACGTCACATGTGGCAATTTTTTTTTACTTTGCACAATTTGAGACAGGAACTCCTAAAAAGAAAACTGATAGGAACAATAACTCTTAGCTCTCACCTTAGCTAAAGGGTACAAAGAAACCAGCTTGTCAATTCAAGCAATTTCTATTCATGGTCAACACATTCCTGGTTTCTTACATCCCAAAAAAAAAAAAATATGGTAAACGGGACGCTGCATAGATATTAGATAATCATAGATTACAATGCTACAAAAGGAGTAGTAGATCTGCATTTGTACTTGGAATATATATCCGTATGTTGGACGTCTTTACTTAAAATGTTTTTGTCATTTGGATGGCACTGAATCCAAAATGGAGCACAGGGCTACTAACTCCAGAATGTGAGTAATGTACAGTATATATACACAAACAGTATATAAAGCGGTTGAGTGTTTGGGGAGAGCATTTCGTAATCAGTTTTTTTCTAGATGAAAAGTTTTTAGTGATCAGGAAACTGCAGCAGATAAGAGGGCAACAACATAAGTGTTCATTCATACAAGGGAATGCAAATGGTGCAAGTGAGTGTTTAAGTAAGGAGTTAAAATGGTGCAAATTTAGGAGAACAGAGAAAAAGTAAAGTTAACGTCAAAAAAAGACAAGCAGAAGGATGTCTAGGGGGAGAATATTATAGGAACTTAACAGGGCTTATTTTTTTACCATTTAAGTAAAATGATTTAAATTAAAAAAAAAAAAAAAAAAAAAGTTTGAGGCCAGTGCAATACAAGTCGCATTGGATGTTCGACTTTTTACAGGATGGCTTGAAGGAGCAGAAGAAGCCAGCTGATCCGGCACCTCATGCTCATGATTGATGAATGAAAAAGGAGTTGGCTTTCCTATGTTATAGTAGAAATTTGGCAGACCTGGGGCCTCATGCATAACGCTGTGCATAGAATTCGCACTATAACATGACATAAGCACAAAAGCCGAAATGTGCTTACGCACAGAAAAATCCAGATGCAGGAATCTGTGCGTACTCCAACTTCCGCTACATCAATCCTGGTCAGCGTGATAAGTAACGCACGTTGACGTGGCTGCTGTCCCGCCCCAATTCCTCCCAGAATTACACCGCTTTGAATATGCAAATCAATATAAATAGCCCTTAAGCTCAGCGTTCTGTGAAAAGACAATAGGAAAAGCACGGGGGAAAATATAAGAATTTCAGCAAATACCACGTGGAGGCAAAGGAAAAAACATACTATTTGTTGATTTAAACAGTGGTATAAACAACAAAAGGAAGCTGATCGAGTGACATAGCGTGTTGGAGAAACTTGAAAGCTCAAGTTCACAAAGTCGTACAGTGCCCGAAATAAAAAAGAAGTCACATATCAAAGTCGCCGTGAAAAGGCGAGTTGTAGCCCACCGTCTGAGTGTCATATGAAAACTTATTAGGGTACAGAGAAAAAAAAAATAGGCACACAGTGGGGAAAAAAGCAGAAAATGTCAACTTTAACCTCGAAATTTCCACTTTAATCACATAGTTTATTTTGTCATTAAAGTAGAACATCATAAACTTCATCTTAAAAACGTTTAATTTACTAGTTTCTCAAATCCCATCGTAACTAAAGTAGCACGTTAAATGCTTTGTTTTGTATTTGATCTTCTATGTGTGTGAATCACTACGTGCTTCCGTTCTTTCTCTTCCTCCGACAGGACACAGAGTCCATTCCATTTGTGATATTACAGCTCTCTGAATAATTAAAATACTGAGATGTATACGTGATATCATTTTCTTGATGATAGGAGTTAAAGCATGTTATTAAACATGGGAACACGGTGTCACAGTAATTGTTCATGTCTCACACAAGATGCTTTATTGTAGCAGTACTATCTCTTTCAAAAAAGATGATCCGCTGTGGCAACCCTTAACGGGAGCAGCTGAAAGAAGAAAAAGAAGGTGCAGTGAGATTAACAGCGCTAAAGGAGTTATGGTATTTGAAATACTATGGCTATTCCCCGGACCATTATATTGTTACAGGTTAATTACAATCAGATGCATTACACTAATAAACAATATGCAGTTAGTTTCAGTGTATTTATAAAGCCGCGTCAGGGATGTGGATCTAAGAAAGAAAGGGCAACCACAGAGGAACAGTAGTATGCTTTGACGCTGGGTGCCGCCAGTCTGCAAAACCGAGCGGAGAACTTGCATATGACAGGGTATGAGGTACCGTGGAAATGTGCGTGGCTACGCCAAGTTTAGGTTTTATACATCGCAAGTTATTCGTGGAAACGTTCTTACGCAACATTTCTGTGCGTACGCACCATTTATACATGAGGCCCCTGGCCTTGTTGTGGAAAAAGTATCCCTCTGTTTTCAAAGTAGTCATTCATGGAGACCAGATGAAAGGGCAAGAAACGATAATTTATTTGGCTTTAGATATGCACAAATGGGTCAGTCCATGGTTTGAGCAATCATTAATACAATTTTGGTTGGGAGCATGCGCTGATAGCGCAGTGCTGTACCCACCTCACGCCAAAAAACTGGATTAACACCCGGTGCAGTGGATTGACACCTCAGCACCACACTGGGACAGTGTTAAATTTTTTATGATGGCTAGAGTGTCAATCCTGCCATCAAACCCTAGGTTTTCCCTGTAAGTTGGAGGATCTGCTTGCAGGGCTGGGTACAGAATTCATACCCTTTTATAATTTTCTGTTAACATTACCTACTACATCACACCATCTGACTCTCGAGTGGCTAAATTCTGCATATTAACTACAGCCACTAGTAACTTTGTATACATGTCGATTCTTCCATTACTCTGCATATCGCTTCGTTAACAGGTGGTCCTAGGGGGTTTCCCATTAATGTTATCATCGCTTCACAATATGGGTGTTTGGGCTTTCTCACTATCTCTCCATTAGGGGGTGTTAATTACACATCTATTTCATTTTAACCTTAACAGCTATCTTGGTGGCTCCTCTAAGATGAGGCAAAAGCCTCACATGCCTAAGCTTTAAGCTATGTTTAGGTAACCCTTTACTTACCGTCCTTTTCCTTATTCTTTTAATAATCCATTGCTACAACTTCATTTAAGTACAGGTAAAATTCCGTTACAACGAAATTTTCATTACAACGAAATATTTTTATGGTCCCGACAGTTTCCCCATATGACACAAGTCTATAGAAATCTTGTTACTACAAAATACATTCAGCAGATACTTTCATTACAACAAGGTGCCCAAAAAACCTTGAAATACCTGAATGAATCATCCACAGAGCAGTTAGTTCTGTGGTCACTTCTCAGTTGTGCACAATGATCCCCAAACAGAAATACTTTAATTTTGTTTTCTCTTTCTTCGAACTTTCCTCATACTGTTTTTTTTTTTTTTTTTTTTTTTTTTTTTGCTGTTTTTGTTTTCAGTGGTTTTTAGTGATACCTTTTGTTTATTGCTCATCAACATTTGAAAAACATCCACTGGAATTTATCTCCTTGTCACCTTTCTATAGATACAGCAGACAAGAAAAAACAATAATAATTCATATTAAGAAAAAAGAAAAAAAAAACCTACATTTTTGCAGCTCTCGATTGCGGCAAAAAGAAAAAAGATGTTGCCAGTAAATTCGGAATTTCTCCATCGACACTATCAACTTTCTTCAAAGACCAAGCAAAAAAAAGAAGAAAAATCTTGGGTTGCAAACTTATGGGAACTGCTGCATTTGAAGAGGTCAAAAAAATCAGTTTTTATGTGGTTTAGTGATGCTTGTTCAAAAAACATTCCTATTAATGCAGCACTCATTCAAGAAAATGTGAGGCATCTAAATTCTCTTGGGACCTCCCCCAATTGGACAACACGCCGAAGAGCGTCCCGAAGTGCGATCATTGCATCTGTGGAAGACTGTTTATCCATTGCCGGAGCATCAGCAGGCTCACAGCTCTGCTGCGGCTCTTCACCAAAGCAGACAGAAAAGATCTCGATGGGTGATGCAAGGAACCTTGTAAATGCAGGGAACAGTATTACTTGGCCACTAATCTGGTCATGACCCTGCCTGACTGCTGTGTCTGTTTATAGGAGAGTGGCAGATCACGCTACAATAAATAACTGTGCTGTTCCTGTTTCAAACTGAATACGGCTGGTTTTGCTAAAGTATTGAGACTAAGCCTCATGTTTTGGGGTGCAAGACAGGGTCTTATAGCACAACCCCGATCTTTTATGATTTGTTTTTGTGGCGCTTCATTGCAGATCTGTGAGCCTGCTGTTACCCTGCCCCAGCTGTGGTATAGCAGGTCCGCGGCTTCCAATAAAAAAAGTCCGGGTTTTAAATCCGTATAGCCATGCTGTTCTCTGTGGGCGCGATTGCATGACCGCGGAGAGTTAATGGGGTAGTTGGAGTCAGTCGCACCTGCACGTGTGAATGCGGTTGTTCTCGATTGCCTCAATGGCTTCCTGCGGTGTGTGATTAAGGCATTGCGCCCACGGAGGCATGTGGAGGTACGTGTATATATACAGGTCGACACCAGGTTGGGAGGAATGAATGAAGAATATGGACAGAAAGAGAAATGAAAGGAAAAGATAGATGCACCGAGGATGGCGGTGAAGAAAGTGGAGGTTAATGGACTGAAAAAGCAGTCTTAGCAGGAGGATCTGGCCACCTGAAAAGAGGAAGCCGAACGAGCTGGGTCCTGTGAAGGAGCATTAGTTGGTGGCGCTCTAGGGGCTAGTTCACCCCACTGAAAGTTCAAGTGAGTGGGGTGAGCAGGGCAGGTGTCCTCCCTAGGGATCAGAGGAGCGACTGCGGGAATGCAAAAGATGAAGGGAGGAGAGCCGACCTTGAACATTCTGGCAGTGACGTCCAGAAGGAGGCCAAGACGGAGGTTGGCTGAGGGAGTTCACGGCTGTGGAGTATCCGCCATCTGCAAGTTATGGGTGAGCCGGAGAGAAAGAAGGGTGTGCTGAGATCGAGATAATGGAGACTGCATTTTAACCTCGTATTTTAAAGGGTTTATTTATTTGATTTTTATCCCCCTGGACACTAGTTTTGATGGATTGAACCTGAGGCACTGCACTTTTGTTTAGACACTGTTTGTTGTTTTAATAAAAGCACTTTCGCACTTTTTGGATATATCCTCTGGTTTCATGTGAGATTTGTCCTCATTTGTCAGCTCATCTTGGTGACATTACCGAAGGTTTTGGGTTCAGGGCCCCCATAAGGACGTTGGGAGTCTGAAGAGAACCCTCAGTGTCACACCAGCAACGGACAAACAATCTTCCACACATGTAGCAATCATGCTTCGGGATGCACTTCGGCGTGTCACCCCATTGGGTGGGGGGCGGATCCCAAAAGAGTTTAGAAACCTCACAATAGGAGACTCCAGACCAGACATGTAGTGATAGGTGGATCATAGTCACAAGGCACGAGGTAAAGGGTGCATGCTGTCCAGGTACATCAACCCCAGAAATGGAAGTGTCAACCCTTTTTCTGGTCCTTGCAGAACTGGATAGTGTCTCTGAAGATTCTGAGGTGGTAAGCAGGTATGAGGAGCCCCAACATGCCACCTCAAAGGCAGATCCCAGAAAGGTAGTGATACAGTGCAGGTTTTTGCAAATTTATTAAAAAAAAGTGATGCACTGTGAATAGTTTCCGGATGCACTGTAGTTGGAGACACAATCATTAGGCAAATTGAAGACAGGTTTTCTCCAGAGACAGAATCTTGCACAATGTATTCCCTATAGGGTGCACAGGTGAAAGACCTCCCTGGAAGGGTTAATGGGCTCTTGGCCGGAGCAGGGTGGATCCACTTGTCATTGTCCATGTTGGAACAAATGACATAAATAAGGTTAGTCTGTCATTTCTGCACACCAGGCTGAAGAGTAGAACTGACAAGGTAGTCTACTCAGAAGTTCTCAGAAATTAATGCATGGCTTATATCTTGGTATAGGGTAGAAGGGTATATGGACATATTCTTCTTCAGCAGGTTACATCTGAACTGGAGTGGCCCCAATGTGTTAGGTGACATATTAGTATGTTAGTCAAGCAATGTTTAAACTATGGGGTGGGGGGGCAAAGAGTTTACAACTGGCCAGGGTTAGAACTGTACGTGAAGGAACAAACAATAGTAAAAATGCATAATAAAGTAATATTTTATTTTATTTACCCTCTACTTTTCAGGGCACCTCACACCCAGATAAACAGACTTGAGCTGGGAGAACTTTGCGACTGACTTCAGCTGTGTCAGCGGGGGATGAGATAGCAGGCTGCTTGCTGCTTGTGCTCCATCGCCCACTTAATCGCTAAATACTCCTTTTCAATGGTCCAATAATTACGCTCCCTTGGCAGCAACTTCCTGCTGAGAAAAGGGATGAGGTATTCTTCCTCCTCAAAACATTGTAAGAGCACCGATCCTAAACCAAAAGCGCTTGTGTCCGTTTGCAGAGTAAATTCCTTTGAAAAGTCTGGATTGCACAGAACCGGAAACGAGGACGAAGTGGCCTTTAGTTCTGAGATAACTCTGTCACAGGTGTCGGTCCAGACAACACTACGATTCCTTCTGCCCTTTATCAAATCAGTGAGGGGGTAGCCCGATGCATAAAATTGGAGATTAACTACCTATAGTACCCCTCGAGCCCAAGGAAGGCACAAACCTACCGCTGTGTTTTGGGACGTGGGTATGCAAGCACCTCCCCAACCTTGCCCATTTGAGGCTTGAGCAAACCCTTCTCCATGGAAAATCCCAGGTAACGTGTTTTCCGACATACCCAGCTAGCCCTTCGCAGAGTTAGCTGTCAACCTCACCAGCCACAAACTGTCTAGTATCGCCCAAACACGGATAAGATGAGATACCCAGTCATTACTGAAAATGACAACATCGTCAAGATAGGCACTCGCATACGCGGAATGGGATCAGGTCCATTATCCGCTGAATAGTCAAACGGTGTGCCATGGAGACCAAAAGGGAGCACCATAAATTGAAACAGCCCATCTGTAGTGACTGCATGGTTCATGCCACTCCTTCAGCAAGTTAATATGCAAAACCTGTACAGGCTTCCGCCTCCCTGGGTGGCGACCAAAGGGCTCAGCCCCATAGACGCCTGAGGAGATTCCCTAGCAGCAATCAGGAAGAAGGGCACTACAGTATCCAATGAGGTTGGGTCATCATGGGTGACTCATCAAATCATCTGTTTTAGGGTTTTATTACATCGTTCAGTCAGGCCATTCGTCTGTGAATGAAAAACCATGGAGTGTAACTGCTTAATTGCAAAGTTTTACATAGCTGCTTCAAGATGTGAGACATAAAGGGCATGTCCTGATCAGTCAAAATCTTGTGGGGGCTACCAATATGTGTGAATATTTCTGAGAGTGCTTTTGACACATTGAGGGTGTCTGCTCACCACAGCACAGCCACTTTTACTCTTGGGAAGTGGGCCAACATTATCCATTCCCACCCTCCCAATGGGGACATCTAAAATAGGCATTGGTACAAGGGGTGCCCTGGCAGGTCTGTAAGCGGAAACTATTTAACAGTCGGGGCAGGCCAAAATTGCTCCACATCCTGTCCCTATTCACCCAATAAAAGCATTTTGAAATGTGTTCTCTTGTCTTTTCTGCACCAAGGTGACCCCGCAAAACATGACTGTGAGCAATTTTTAAAACCTTTTCCCTATGCTTACTTGGCACTACCAACTGCTCGATGCGCCCATCACCCATGCAATCAAATCACCCGATACAGAAAACCATTCCTGAGTAAAAAATGTGGCATTTTAAAATTCAGGTCCTCTCTCTCCAGATAGTAAGAGTCATTTGCAACGTGAGCTTGGTTGATCAAAGCAAAAGCAGTTTCATTCCATTCCACACTATAGTGTTCCCAATATGGTGTCTTCCAGCCATGGAGCTTGCGACCCTGGAGTGCTGTACTGGCTGGATTGAAATCGGGGTCAAGCCTGGGTAGCCCCGTTGTTTCTGGGTGGTTTGTGCACCCTCTACTGTGCAGGGTACATCCAGCAGCGAGTGGACGTCGTTCCATAACATTTCATCACAAAGGGTCTTGTCTATCCCTGACAGGAATGTATCAATAGCAAGCTTCTCCACAATGTGCTCGAAAGTTTTTTCCTAGATCCAGCTTTGAATCAGGTCACCTAAGCCCTGCATCTGTCCTCGTATGGGGCAGTCCAGATCAATATGCCATGCACAAAAACTGGCTCCTATTGACCACTGAGCTCACAGCTGTGCAGAGGAGGATCTGATGCTTCAAGAAGTCATACTCATCGAGTCTTTTGGGAGGTATGTTTCACACTAGGGTTTGCCACAGCAGATCATCTGTCTGCATATGGATTTGGCAAAATTTTACACCGGATGCCTTTCCTGACGTAACCCTCCCCATTTATCCGGGCTTGGGTCCGGCACAAAGAAACACACTGGTTTGTGCATCCTCTGTGGCTGGGTTCTTAATACCCTGCATAGGTTCTTAAATACCAATAAATCATAAATTGTCAGCTACATTTACCCTGTCAGTTTATTACCATAATCCACACCCATCAATGCCCCAAATCTTACCATATAAAGATGTGCTGCCACATGTGTCCATGATCTGCCAAAATGTCAAAAGCAAAAAAAGGAAGGAAAAGATGCGGAGATCGAGGTACTTTTAATAGAAGTTAACAAAAGAAAATCAATATTATTGTCTAGTGTGAGTAGTGGTGTCACTGAGTCCGACTAAGAAATTACTTGGAAAGAGGTGATGCATGTTAATAATTCAGTGTCTTCTGTTGATCAAACTGTTCAAGAAATAAAAAGGAAATGATCTGATTTGAAATTAGATTCAAAGAAACACTCAGCTGCTCACCAACAAAGTACCTCTGTGACGGGAAGGGGGGTCCCAGCTCTTCACAACTCTTGTTTCAGATGAGCGCATTGCATTCATTATTGGAGAGGCATCATTAGTGGGTGTCACTCCCGAAGAAGACAGAGACATGCCTCTGACTATGGAGCAGTAATCAAATTTGAAATTTTAGTGACTTATTTCATTCTGTAATAATGATGAGCTGAAACATTCCATTTATTCATTATTGTATTTAGTATTAAGATGAACAGGGAGATTCTGCTTGCCATGAGAAGACTTCATGTGAGATACCCAATACTCCAAATGCTCAGGAAACTGCATGCAAAAGAAGTGGGTGGAGAAACAGTCCAGTTCACACAGAATAAGTTCTTGTGAATCAAAAGCAACTTAATCAAGCAGTCAAAGGAATTTACTCCACTCTGAAAGACTTACAAACCAGTTTGAAAAAAATAAGCAATAACCTGAATGAATAAGGCAGAATATTAAAAGATGGTGCCTGCAGCTGTGTTTAACCAAAATTACCAAAGTTCTGCAACTTTATTTTGCTTCATGGAATTAGCTTGACACGTTGAAATGATTCCATAGGTAAAATATCTTTGTTTTTAAAAGCTTTAGTAAAAATTCAAGGTGAAACAGTTCACACACAAACAGAGCAAAAATTGATATAGCAAAGAAAAGAAAAGAAAAGTTCTGTTTAAAGCTTATATATCTTGTTTCATTCTTTAAGTTTGCTTATACAATTGAACCATTTCTAAACGGTCAGAAAATTGTATGCCTATCCCATTTACAAACTGAAAATGGGTCTTTCAGTCCATACACACTATGAGCCTATCCCAAAACACACTAACTTAATTAACATACTGTATTACAGATATTGCTAAGAAGGTTCTATCTCATATTAACTTACAGGGGGTGAAAGGCTATACCATAATCTATAGTTATGAAAGAAAATTATATTCTATTCAAATTAAGCAAACGCTAATATGAGTTTAAATTAAAGCATTAATTTTCTAAGATTGGCTCTTACAGTGTCGAATGCTATGTAATTTATCAATTGCTTGGTTAATTTGGATTTTCAGCATTTTAATACAATAACATATGTTTACTTCAGAGTCATTGTATTATTTGGTAACGTGTCATAAATGCTGCTGCCCTGGATTTTTCATCAGCTGGCTCCTCAAGCATTGGTTGTAGGTCAGGTTCATTCGGTATATTAGCACTACAATTACCGAAGCCTATGAAAAAACTTGTAATCCCAGCCTTCGCACTGCTCCATCAGCGTCCCTTGTTTTGTAAATGTGCCAATCAGCACAAGCAGCAAGCAGCCTGCTGTCCTATCCCTCGCCTTGACAGAGCTAAAAAAAAAATGCTATGCCATTTCAACACGAGTTGTTATATGAACATGTTTTTTTTCGATCTTGCTTGTATTCCATTCTGTCTGCATTTTCAGTATCATGCACCATAACGAAGAGTACAGCTAAAATTTGGCATAGTGTTTTGTAAATATTGACGTGCGTGCACGAGAGAGGCAGAGACGGAATCAATCTCTGTCAAGTGGTTACTAGAATATAAAATAAACAATTTCGCAAAGGTATAACCAAACAAGTGTGCTTTTATTCAATAATAAAACTGAATAACAAAAAATTCAAGTGACAACAAGATACTCAGAAGACATGATACACCAGTGTTTGTGTGTCTGCTTATAACCCTTCAACAATGTCTTTTACAGGGAGCAAAACTTTACACCGGCTGTTACAGACTGAAATCAAAGCCTTCTTTTTGGGCACATACACCATCAGCATGACGCTGCCAGATCTAAATACTAGCGTGGCAAATTGCTCGCATACTAAAGTGCCTATAGCTGCAGGTGGATGTCCCATTTTACTTACAGTGCCAAGCAGAGTTGCGTTGCGGTGCAGCAAAAGTGAAATTGTTGGGAAGAAGCTGTCTGTTGTTACAGTCCTGCCTTTGTCCAGTCTGATAGCAGTCACAGGACATCGTATCATTGATTGCCGATACAACAAATAGTTCTGAGCAGGTATCAGCCAGAGCACCCACTATGGTCATCGTTGCGCTTGTGAAAACAACATGTAAATCAAATGCTTTTTTTTTTTCTTTGATTATATTCTTGAATAAAAGTGTATGTATTTATTTGATATTTGGACTAAAGTCTTCACACATTATACACTTCACCTCATTATTAGTGTAACATGGAAAAAGTTTCTGTTTTAGGTATGTGTTCAGCATTTCTTGCCTTGCATTTCCTTTCATCCTACACTTACCCAGATCTTTGTAGACGTGGAACCCAAATGAAATACATGTATCCCAAATAACACTATGCTGTATTATTTACCCTATACAACTCCTGGAACCTCACACGCAGGTAAGGGGCCTTGGCTTAAGCTGGGAGAGTTGAGTTCTGTCAAGGCAGGGGATAGAAGAGCAAGCTGCTTTTTGCTTGTGCTGATTGACATATTTACAAACAAACAAAAGACGCTGAGGTGAGATTGAAGGTGGGCCAAGATTACAAGTTTTTTCGTAGGCTTTGGTAATTCTAGTGTTAGGCAGACGACATCCCTCCTTCATTGCTATTTTGTGTAAAACACAGTAGCCTAATATTATTTTGCACACCTCTTCAGGTAAATATAAAAGAGTGCCACCCTTTGTATCGATAACGACTAAGCTGTTGCGTGTGTGTATTATAAACCCATTCCTGGGGCGTCTGTAGGTTGTTTACAATTAACCCTTTGAAGCAACCCTGTCCCCTATGGATATTGTGACATGTGAGTCTTGCACCCCAAACACGAGGCTGAGTCTCAGTACTTTAGTAAAACCAACTTTATTCAGCTTGAAACAGGAACAGCAAGGTTATTTATTGTACATAATTGGATCTACCACTTTCCTATACACAGATACAGCAATCAGGCAGGGTCATTGTCATGTTAGTTGTCAAGTAATACTGTTCTCTGCATTTACAATGTTCCTTCCATCACCCATCGATGGCAGGTGCTCATAGCATGACTGCAATCTTTTCAGATTTGTTTTCGTGTTGAGCTGCTCCAGCACTGGGAGCCCATATTTGGTTCGGCAACCTATAGGCTGTCTTCAACAGATACGGCGATTGCACTTTGGAGCGCTCCTCGGCGTGTTGTCCCATTGGGGGAAGCCTCAAAAGATTTTAGAAACCTTACAATATAAACAGTTAGTCTATTTATACCCCACAAATAAATAATATTTAATTTATAGAAGAAACTGTTACTGTAAAGCCAGTCGTCTTTTACAGCGCTTTGTTCCAGATACGTGTCAATGAAATTGTGCTGTAGAATGAAACTGTCCTGTGTACTACTGGGCCATCGGGCAGCGATGTTGAGAAACACACACTGTGCATCACATATAAGCTGCACATCAATAGAATGGAAGAGTTTTCTATGCATATCTGCAAAAGCATCATTGGATGGAAATTTGAAACATATATGTGTGCAGTCTATTGCACCAATGACCCAGCGTAGGTTGGCCAGCTTGTAAAACCCTTAACTAATTTCTACTTGCCTTTCTCCAGCATATGAGAACTGGATGCAATTCCATATTAGTGTTAATATGCTATTATTTACTCCAGGTACCAAAACTTATGTGACCAATTGTATCATAAATGTTGTAAGTTGCCTTGGGTAAATGCAGAAGCTAAATAAGTAAATGCCAAATGTGTTACTGGGCCATCTCCCTTACCCTCTTATGTCCTAGGCCTTCCCACCATGTGATATTTACACATATTCAGATGTAGTTCCAGACGGGTCTAAATATCCATTGGTAGTATCTGCTACAATCTTCAGCCAATTCAATTTCTGTTCAGCATGAATAACTTTGTTTACTTCTGTGCACCTTAAAGCGTTCTGTGTTTTGATTGATACTACACTAATTGAACTCTTGAGGTTTACAGCCAAATTCTCCTTTCACATGCATATGTCAACCTACACTCCTTGCTCAATCGTTTTCGGAGTAGGATGGAGGGAAACTCCATGTGGTCCTCCAAAGACATCAATTTGGAAGTGTTTGTCTCTCAAATAAGTGATCAATGTAAATAAACCAGGATAAAAGAAGAAGTCTAATGAATGTAACTCTCCATAAAATTTTCTAACTACATTATTTATTCATTGTATTTGAGACCTTTAAATACATCACAAGCATTACCTTCAGCAATGACTTTAGAAAATCCAAGCCTATGTATTTGATGTGTATTCTCTGTGCTCATAATGCACATGTAAATGTCTTGATTTAAATGGTAAATTTATTAACTTTGGTGGACAATGGGTTTAATTCAGCATGTAGTGTAATTAGTTTTCTGTAAAGTTCTGAAGGAGACGTTTCTGCATATTCCTTCTCATACTTTAAGATGAGGGCTGTCAACTTTAACACTTTGTTGTAAGTTGTTTATTTTCTTAAGAATGACAAAATATTATATTCCTCAGATCTGCTTTGTGGGGATCCCAAAAAGGTATGCATTTGGATCTGAGTTAAATTTAATAAAGAAATTCTATATTGTAAGATAGGTATTTAATCAAACAGTCATCGTGTATAAATAAAAGGTAATTATAGTGCCCAAGGTCACACTCAAAATAAGGGTTAGTAACTGCTTGTTCTTTATAAAAAAGAAGACTGCTCCAAGTTAAAAATGACCTTAGTCTCCTAAGGTTGAGTTTCTAGTAAATGTTGAATTGTTACTGCAAATGTGACTGGTTAAAATAAGTGACAAACTTGAATTTTAGGGTTTGTTAGGTACAGAGAGAAACAAACTAGGCAGAAGCTCATGTTGGAGGTGAAGACGTAGACATTAGCCAGAATAGGTTTTATCAAATAATCTATCTGTGTGTGTGTGTGTGTTTGTGTGTTAGAGAGGGACAATCATGAATCTGCAAACTAAAAAAAAAAACGGGGTTGAGGGACTCTCCTGCATCTTAAAATTAAATGTAAATATTTTATCTTGTGACCCAATATATAATTACCAAATAAAAATATATTTAATTGGTTATTAGATTTTATTTTATCTCAGAAAATGCCTCAGGGTTTCAAAAACTATAAATCTCAACACCAGAGCAGATTTTAAAGACACAGCTTTTAACCTCTTAAGCAGTTTCAACACTGCAAAAATACCCTACATTTTTTTAATTAAAAACACTTGTGTACAGTATCTGCACTTCAAATCTTCATTATTTGCATATTTAAAAATCTCCATTTTTTGCTATTTATGTGACTGTGGTTACTGGTAAAGCCATTGGAAAGGACAACAGGTTTTACTCCCTGGATACTTACCATCAAGAGACCTTTGACTCAAGTTTAAAAAACTGACATCTCCAAGTAAAAAGGAGCCAGGCTTTAATTACAATAGAAAAAGATACAAGGACTCCATGGCTTTGTCCCAGAAGTGATATGTGCTTTACTCTGGACTGTCAAGTACTTTATACTAGAATGCAAATAATTATACATTACAGCTTACAAAGAAATGTTGTAGAATTGTGGTTTTATCTAACATGTCATCATATTCTTTGCTGCATTTTATGTATGTCTTTCTCCATGGCTAACATAAATCCTGACAATGAAAAAAAGCTGAACACATCAATACTAAATACGAAGATCAGCCAACAGTGAGTAGTGATGGGCGGACTGAAGCCTCACAAAGCATAAAAACATTTGAATCATTTGGATCCGAAATCGTATCAAAGCTTCAAAGTATTTTACACTCACCTCTCTAGTGACACCTCTTGGCCATATGCATTAACGTTACACAAACCTATGATCAACTGCAATAACGTCTGTTAAAACTCTATTGCTTTTACTTTTCGCTGCTACAGACTGGCAATGAAGAGAAAGGTTCGTAAGTGGCTTCCAGTGTCTGATGTCCCAATCACCAACACATTCACCATGTAGAAGACACACTCAAAGTAAGAACATATTTTTGGAGCTTCGTCATACCTACCATAAAGTTATCTACACTGAACGTAGACCTGGGGACCCCTTACTGTGAGGTAGCAGCAATACTGCCACACCACCATGCATGTTAAATACATGCTTTAATGAATTTCATCATGAAAATGATATCAAGTATTTATCTTAGCATTCTAAATGTTCAGAGAGCAGGAATATCATGAAATGAATGTATTCTGTGCGGCGATCGCTGCCGGCACCTCCTCAGTGCAAGAAAACACTTCATACAAAGAATTTAATGTGCTACAATAGTTATGACGGGGTTTGAGAAAATCTAGTAAATTAAACATTCATTTTAAGATGAAGTTTAGTTTACGACATTCTACTTTAATGAAGTCGGTGCCTGTCGCGGCGGCAATCCCCAATCCCGTTGGTGGACACCGGCGGTGAGGGATGCCGTCAAGCTGAAGAAGGAGTCCTATAGGACCTTTTTGTCCTGTGGGTCTCTGGAGGCAGCCGATAGGTACCGGCAGGCCAAGCGGAAAGCGGCTTCGGTTGTTGCTGAGGCAAAAACTCGGGCATGGGAGGAGTTTGGAGAGGCCATGGAGAACGACTTTCGGACGGCTTCGAGGAGATTCTGGTCCACTGTCCGGCGTCTCAGGAAGGGGAAGCAGTACAGTGTCAACACCGTATATGGTGGGGATGGTGCGCTGCTGACCTCGACTCGGGACGTTGTGGGTCGGTGGGGCGAGTACTTCGAAGACCTCCTCAATCCCACTAACATGCCTTCCAATGAGGAAGCAGAGCCTGGGGACTCTGAGGTGGGCTCTCCCATCTCTGGGACTGAAGTCACCGAGGTGGTCAAAAAAACTCCTTGGTGGCGGGGCCCCGGGGGTGGATGAGATACGCCAGGAGTTCCTTAAGGCTCTGGATGTTGTAGGACTGTCTTGGTTGACACATCTCTGCAACATCGCATGGACATCGGGGACAGTGCCTCTGGATTGGCAGACTGGGGTGGTGGTCCCCCTTTTTAAAAAGGGGGACCGGAGGGTGTGTTCCAACTATAGAGGGATCACACTCCTCAGCCTCCCTGGAAAAGTCTATTCGGGGGTTCTGGAGAGGAGGGTCCGTCGGATAGTCGAACCTCGGATTCAGGAGGAACAGTGTGGTTTTCGTCCTGGTCGCGGAACAGTGGACCAGCTCTACACCCTTAGCAGAGTCCTGGAGGGTGCATGGGAGTTTGCCCAACCAGTCTACATGTGCTTTGTGGACTTGGAAAAGGCGTTCGACCGTGTCCCTCGGGGAATCCTGTGGGGGGTGCTCCGGGAGTATGGGGTACTGGACCCCCTGATAAGAGCTGTTCAGTCCCCGTACAACCGGTGTCAGAGCTTGGTCCGCATTGCCGGCAGTAAGTCGAGCCCGTTTCCAGTGAGAGTTGGACTCCGCCAGGGCTGCCCTTTGTCACCGATTCTGTTCATAACTTTTATGGACAGAATTTCTAGGCGCAGCCAGGGTGTTGAAGGGGTCCGGTTTGGTGGACTCAGGATTGGGTCACTGCTTTTTGCAGATGATGTTGTCCTGTTTGCTTCATCAGGCCGTGATCTTCAGCTCTCTCTGGAGCGGTTCGCAGCTGAGTGTGAAGCGGCTGGGATGAGAATCAGCACCTCCAAATCCGAGACCATGGTCCTCAGCCGGAAAAGGGTGGAGTGCCCTCTCAGGGTTGGGGGCGAGATCCTGCCCCAAGTGGAGGAGTTTAAGTATCTCGGGGTCTTGTTCACGAGTGAGGGAAGAATGGATTGTGAGATCGACAGGCGGATCGGTGCGGCATCCGCAGTGATGCAGGCTCTGCATCGGTCTGTCGTGGTGAAAAAAGAGCTGAGCCGTAAGGCAAAGCTCTCAATTTACCAGTCGATCTACGTTCCTACCCTCACCTATGGTCATGAGCTATGGGTAGTGACCGAAAGAACGAGATCGCGAATACAAGCGGCTGAAATGAGTTTCCTCCGCAGGGTGTCTGGGCTTTCCCTTAAAGATAGGGTGAGGAGCTCAGTCATCCGGGAGGGACTCAGAGTAGAGCCGCTGCTCCTCCGCATCGAGGGGAGTCATGTGAGGTGGCTCGGGCATCTGATCAGGATGCCTCCTGGACGCCTCCCTGGTGAGGTGTTCCAGGCACGTCCAACCGGGAGGAGGCCCCGGGGAAGACCCAGGACACGCTGGAGGGACTATGTCTCCCGGCTGGCCTGGGAACGCCTTGGGATTCTCCCGGAAGAGCTGGAAGAAGTGGCCGGGGAGAGGGAAGTCTGGGCTTCTCTCCTTAAGCTGCTACCCCCGCGACCCGACCTCGGATAAGCGGAAGAGGATGGATGGATGGATTCTACTTTAATCTATATTAATAAAAGGCAAGCCCTCACTCACTCACTCATCACTAATTCTCCAACTTCCCGTGTAGGTAGAAGGCTGAAATTTGGCAGGCTCATTACATACAGCTTACTTACAAAAGTTAAGCAGGTTTCATTTCGAAATTCTACGCATAACGGTCATAACGGTTGACAACGTCTGCCATGTTGAACTTTCTTATTTATGGCCCCATCTTCACGAAATTTGGTAGGCAGCTTCCCTACGCTAACTGAAACTGATGTACGTACGTATTTCGGTGGTATGACGCCACTGTCAGCCGCCATATTGAACTTTCCAACGTCACTAATTCTCCAACTTCCTGTGTAGGTAGAAGGCTGACCCCATCTTCACGAAATTTGGTAGGCAGCTTCCCTGCGCTAACTGAAACTGATGTATGTACTTATTTCAGTGGTATGACGCCACTGTCGGCCGTCATATTGAACTTTCCAATGTCACTAATTCTCCAACTTCCCGTGTAGGTAGAAGGCTGAAATTTGGCAGGCTCATTCCTTACAGCTTACTTACAAAAGTTAAGAAGGTTTCATTTCGAAATTCTACGCATAACGGTCATAACGGTCGACAACATCCGTCATGTTGAACTTTCTTATTTATGGCCCCATCTTCACAAAATTTAGTAGGTGGTTTCCCTGCGCTAACCGAAACCAATGTACATACTTATTTTGGTGGTATGACGCCACTGTCGGCCGCCATATTGAACTTTCCAACGGTCTTTGTTACTTATGGGCCCATCTTAAAGAAATCTGGCACGCGAGTTCCCAACGCTAACTGAATCCTACTTACGTACATATATACGTCCATAGCCTGCAGCTCGGTCACCATGTGAGGCGGCGTTGGGTCCCCCATCCCAACGCCTCCCACATTGTTGGCTGCCTGCCTATATAAGGCCATCCGTCGCTCCGGTCTCTACATTCCCTTCCTTGTTTTGCCATGGGATTCACGTCTCCCTGCTGATAACTACAGCCTTTTTATTTAATCCATGGCTTCTGCGCTGTTTTATTGTTCGTTTATTACGATTATAGTTATTGTGTAGGTATTTTAGACTTACTTTACATTGTTCAGGTACCCATTTCCTTTATCATTCCAACCGTACCCCTATTAACATGTCTATCGAGGTGATCACCATCGATCAAAGAACTGTCACTTACCGAGTGGTTTCCATGCCCGGAGATGGCACCTGCCTTTTCCATTCTCTTTGTTACATATTGCACGGCCATATCAGGCTCACTCTTGATATCCGGAGGAACATTGTGTCTTATGTATTGAATGACTGGGACAGGTTCAAGGTGTGGACTGATGACGGTACTAGAGATAATTATACTACACAGGAGCACTAGAAGAGTGAAATGCTTAAGCCCTTCACCTATGGTTCTGCATGTGAGTTGATGGCTGCCGCTGAATTGTTCGGTTGTCGCTTTCAAGTGTACCGAAATGGCAAAATATTTTACACCTTTTGACAACCGCCAATGCCTCTAGATTCACAGGTGACGATTTCAGTAACGGACACTTTGATGTTTATGAATGTTTAAGCTCTAAATAGCTGGATGTGAAATTATTG
Source organism: Polypterus bichir lapradei (assembly GCA_026402145.1). Taxonomy (NCBI): domain Eukaryota; kingdom Metazoa; phylum Chordata; class Cladistia; order Polypteriformes; family Polypteridae; genus Polypterus; species Polypterus bichir. Next base: position 1,023,999 of record JANRMT010062831.1, read on the forward strand.
ATGAAACCGGTTGTGTGCTTACAACGCTTGACAGATGCCGAATGTCACTTCAACACACGTCCTGCAAATACTGTTGAAACAAACCGTGAAACTCAAACCAATTATGACAGCAGCAATCCAAGCTGTGAGATCTGAGACAAGATTACTGTTCACATGGCCAACTGTAAGTTGCATGCTCAACAGTAAGCTTAGCGCACAGCTTGGTCATATTACAACCGGAGGGCCGAACTGACAATGTGGTATACAAAGAGATCCTTAACAAATAATTATTGGTATATTTTTCCCTCAGTTTAAAAAGGTTTAATTGTCTTCTTAATAAAAATTTTAAGGCAGTACTTTTCCGCTGCGAAGCGCGGGTATTTTGCTAGTGACAAAATAAACTAGTGACAATGTTGACTTTAATCTCGACAAACGGCGAGAATAAAGTGGAAATGTCGAGAATAAACTCAACATGTTGACATTATTTTCATCATAAGCGTCAAGATTAAAGTGAAAATGTCGAGAATAAAGGCAACATATCGACTTTAATCTCGAGATAAACGGCAAGATTAAAGTGGAAATGTCGAGAATAAAGTCAACATGTCGACTTAATATGCTTCCGTTCTGGCAATTTTGTCGAGTTTGAACCCAAATGCCATATGTACTTCTAACAATTGTATTCAGCTGCAGGTCACAGACTCGGCCTTCCATGTCTCCGCTTTCGACGCCCCCAGCCTTCCACACCATGCCTCCAGCATTCACTTCAGTCCTCTGTCACATCGCTTTCATTGAAAAACTAGTGAGAAGTCAAGCAAAATGACATCTTTTATTGGCTAACTAAAAACATTGCAGTATGCAAACTTTCGAGGCAAAGTAATACAGAAACTGAAGTTCCCTGTGTTTATACACATTAGGAAAAGTAACAACATTGGTAAATCTTTAACTGAGACATCTTAAATGTAAAAAATGTATAGACCTCTTCATGCTAAGATTCATTTAACAAGAGAGAAGAACAATGTATGGTCAAGATCTTTGGCTAAGATAACTGTCCAACAAAGTCTTTTGAATTTTCTGGTTAGTTTTTCCATACAATGTGGTTCTGTAGACATGTTGTCTGGGTCAGTGATGCAAACAATCCTCATACCTGGCCATAAAACTCTTGTCTCTATTCAAACCATGTTATAATGTATTACATTTTAGCATGAGTTTGAGTATCTCTGGCACTGCCCTCCAGTGGTTCAAGTCTTATCTGACTGATAGGCAAGAGTTTGTTAGTCTTGGCAACAGTAGATCCAGCTTGGCGCCAGTCACACAAGGAGTTCCTCAGGGCTCTGTCCTCGGCCCTCTTCTCTTCTGTATTTATATGCTTCCCCTTGGCCATATTATTCGTAGCTATGGACTGGGCTATCATATTTATGCAGATAATACTCAAGTCTACTTCAATGTTAAAAGTGGAGCTTCATCAGAGCTTTCTCAGCTCACAACCTGCCTTAGTGAAATTAATACCTGGATGGAGCAGAACTCTTTAAAATTGAACTGCAACAAAACTGAACTCCTGTAAATTGGGACTAAAATGCAACTTAATAAAATGAGCTCCTTCCCAATCCATCTTGGTGGTGATCTCATCACACCTGCCTCTACTGCAAAGAATCTTGGTGTCATTTTTGATTCCTCCCTTTCTTACTCCGCCCACATAAATCACATTAAGAAACTTTCTTACTTTCACCTCCGTAACATATCCCGTGTTCGCTCCTACCTCTCCTTTTCTAATGCTGAGAAACTTGTCCATGCTTTTATCACATCCCGCATTGATTATTGTAACTCACTGTTGGCAGGTGTCCCTTCTAATCTTATATCACAGCTCCAGCTTATTCAAAACTCGGCTGCAAGAGTCCTTACTCGAACCAGCAGCAGCGAGCACATCACACCCATCCTGCTCCGTCTTCACTGGCTCCCTGTGTCTTACAGAATCGAATATAAAATCCTACTAATAACCTACAAAGCCTTAAATAACCTCGAACCAAGCTACATCAGTGACCTTCTCCATCACTATTTGCCTGCCCGCTCACTAAGGTTCTCTGATTCTGGTAATCTTGTTGTGCCCACACTAATATACACTCCATGGGTGACAGGGCCTTCAGCAGTATAGCACCCAGACTCTGGAATGACCTACCGAAATTAATCAGGTCAGCTGACTCCATGAATTCTTTTAAAAAACAACTCAAAACTCATCTGTTCAGGAAGGCTTTTAGCTCTACTTGACTTCATTCCCCTTCTCTCAGTTTACCTCTCTGTCAAGAGGCTTATGTAACCTGTGTGTGTGCTAGACCATCAATTCTGTTGTCTGTTAGGCTTTCTCTGAATTTACTGTCTTACTCTTCTTTATTTATTTATTTGGTTTGTACAATGCTATACACTGTATACCCTGCCGTTCTTTCTTATATTCTGTAAGTGCCTTGAGCATGGGAAAGGCGCTATATAAATAAAATGTATTATTATTATTATTATTATTATTATTATTATTATTATTATTATTATTATTATTATTATTATTATTCCCATTCTTTTCTCTCTTGCTGTGTTCTGAAGTTGCCCATAAGCACTGTGACTTTAAAGTCCTTCTCATATTGTCCATGGCTGTTGAAGTGGGCCGCTACAGGAACATCTGTGTTGCCATGCTTAATGTGAACCTGTGTAAATTCATTCTCTGGCGGAGTGTTTGTCCAGTTTCTCCCACACAGAGTGCAGTGTCAGGACATTTCATACAGAGAATGAGGTAGACCACATTAGGTGATCTGCAGGAAAATTATCCTTTTATGCTATTCTTGTCAGCAGTGTGGTATAACTATACGGTCTATGTTATAAATGTGACCACACATTTTATATCTTTTCTGTAGGCAGGGAGATGTGTCATTTTCTGTTGGTTCACTTAGGGAGCTTCGGACAATTAGTTGCTGCAGGTTTGGTGGTTGTCTGTATGCCAGGAGGGGAGGTTCAGGAAATACATTTTTCACTGTTTGGTCATTGTTTAGCATTGGCTAAAGTTCTTTTATAATTTTTCGAAGTACTTGAAGATGTGGGTTGTAGGTGATAACAAGGGGGATGCGATTCTTGTTGTCTTTGTTTTTATATTCCAGAAGGTTGTCTCTGGGTGTGGCAGTAAGCTCTTCTTATTTGAGTGTCTGTTGTTTTTGGGGTTGTAAGATATGGCCGGCTATGTACCCCGGCCAATACCCCCAAGCCGCCAGGTGGAGCCCTCCTTGCAGCATGGAGGTTCCCAGAAGACCAGCAGGGCATCATGGACAATGGAGTTTTTATGCACCGCCCTGCTGGATGCCATGGGGGCCACGAGAGGGAGCTGCAGGGAGGACCGAAGAGTTCTTCGTGCCCTATGACCCGGAAGTTCATCATAGGAAGAGTGACGGGCTTCCGGGGTGAGAAAAAGCATTGTTTACCCTGACCCGGAAGGAATAAGGATTTCTGGACTGTTGGATTGGGAACACTTCCGGGTCGGGGGATATAAAAGGACTGTGGGAGCTCCCAGATGGCGAGCTGAGCTGGGTGGAAGGGTGGCAACGCGTCTGGGAGTGGAGGATTGTGATTTATTATTGTTATTGTTTGGTTTATTGAGTATTGTGGAGTGGAGCGTGCTTAGTGCACATTATTATAATTTCTATTATTGGACTTTTATCTGGTGTCTGACGTGTCGTCTGAGGGTACAAGGGTCCGAGAAAACCCTAAATCTGTCACAGGGTATAACCTTGTCTGATGAAATCTTGTCTGAGCTCCTGCAGTTGTTGATCCTGGTCTGTCGGGTCTGAGCAAATACAATTGTACCGTATTGCTTGGCTGAAAATAATGGTGCCCCTTATGTGCTTGGGGTGGAAGCCATCACTTCTCAGGTAGGTCAGTCTGTTGGTTTGTAAAACGTTGATTAACCCTGTAACCCTAAAAGATGATATTAATATGCCTTCCTGCAATCATGAGGAAAGAATCCCAGTTTCTCTTTATGGTATTACTGTCATATTTATTTTTAGAAACAAAAAAACAGTTTTATAATTTATGATTCAGGATTCCATATAGTTAAAAGAAAGACCCCTCCTCGAACCACCACCTTATCATGGTGGAGGGGTTTGCATGTCCCAATGATCTTAGGAGCTCTGTTGCCCAGGGCTTTATGCCCCTGGCAGGGCCACCCAAAGCAAACTGGTCCTAGGTGAGGGATGAGACAAAGAGCGGTTCAACAGACCTTCTATGATGAATAAAAAATTTGGACTGCGGTTTCCATCGTCCGGACGTGGGTCACTGGGGCCCCCCTCTGGAGCCAGGCCTGGAGGTGGGGATCGATGGCGAGCACCTGGTGGCCGGGCCTGCACCCATGGGGCTCGACCGGGCACAGCTTAAAGAGGAAACGAGGGTGCCCCTTCTCATGGGCTCACCACCTATGGGAGGGGCCAAGGAGGTTGGGTGTAATGTGAGTTGGGTGGTGGCTGAAGGCAGGGACCTTGGCAGTCTGATCCTCGGCTACAGAAGCTGGCTCTTGGGACATGGAATGTCACCTTTCAGAAGGGGAAGGAGCCTGAGCTAGTGCGCGAGGTTGAGAGGTTCCAGCTAGATATAGTCGGGCTCACCTCAATGCACAGCTTGAACTCTGGAACCAATCTCCTTCAGAGGGGCTGGACTCTCTACCACTCTGGAGTTGCCACTGGTGAGAGGTGCGAAGTGGGTGTGGGCATATTTATTGTCCCCCAACTTGGAGCCTGTACATTGGGGTTTACTCCAGTGGATGACAGGGTAGCCTCCCTCAGCCTTCGGGTGGGGGGACGGGTCCTGAATGTTGTTTGTGCGTATGTGCCGAACAGCAGTTTGGAGTACCCACCCTTTTTGGAGTCACTGGAGGGGGTTCTAGAGGGCATACGTTCTGGAGACTCCCTCGTACTGCTGGGAGACTTCAATGCTCACGTGGGCAATGACAGTGAGACCTGGAAGGGTGTGATTGGGAAGAATGGCCCCCCGATCTGAACCAGAGTGGCGTTTTGTTATTGGACTTCTGTTCTCATCACGGATTGTCCATAACGAACACCATGTTCAAGCATAGGGGTGTTCATATGTGCACTTGGCACCAGGTCACCCTAGGCCTCAGTTTGATGATCGACTTTGTGGTTGTGTCATCGGACTTGTGGCCACATGTCTTGGACACTCGGGTGAAGAGAGGGTCGGAGCTGGCAACTGATCACCACCTGGTGGTGAGTTGGCTTCGATGGTGGGGGAGGATGCCGGTTAGGCCTGGTAGGCCCAAACGTGTTGTGAGGGTCTGCTGGGAACATCTGGCAGAGTCCCCTGTCAGAAATAGCTTCAACTCCCACCTCCGGCAGAACTTCGACCACGTCCTGAGGGAGGTGGGGGACATTGAGTCCGAATGGGCCATGTTCTGTGCCTCTATTGTTGAGGTGGCTGACCGGAGCTGTGGCCGTAAGGTGGTTGGTGCCTGTCATGGCGGCAATCCCCGAATCCGTTGGTGGACACCGGAGGCGAGGGATGCCGTCAAACTGAAGAAGGAGTTCTACTGGATCTTTTTGTCCTGTGGGACTCTGGAGGCAGCTAATAGGTACCGAGAGGCCAAGCAGAATGCGGCTTCGGTGGTTGCTGAGGCAAAAACTTGGGCATGGGAAGAGTTTGGGGAGGCCATGAAGAATGACTTTCGGACGGCTTCGAGGAGATTCTGGTCCACCATCTGGCGTCTCAGGAGGGGGAAGCAGTGCAGTGTCAACACCATATATGGTGGGGATGGTGCGCCGCTGACCTCGAGTTGGGATGTTGTGGGTAGGTGGGGGGAGTACTTCGAAGACCTCCTCAATCCCACTAACATGCCTTCCAATGAGGAAGCAGAGCCTAGGGACTCGGAGGTGAGCTCCCTCATCTCTGGGGCTGAGGTCACCAAGGTGGTCAAAAAACTCCTTGGTGACAGGGCCCCGGGGGCAGATGAGATACGCCCGGAGTTCCTCAAGGCTCTGGATGTTGTAGGACTGTCTTGGTTGACACGTCTCTGCAACATCTCATGGACATCGGGGAGAGTGCCTCTGGATTGGCAGACCGGGGTGGTGGTCCCCCTCTTTAAAAAGGGGGACCGGAGGGTGTGTTCCAACTACAGAGGGATCACACTCCTCAGCCTCCCTGGAAAAGTCTATTCGGGGATTTTGGAGAGGAGGGTCCATTAGATAGTCGAACCTCGGATTCAGGAGGAACAGTGTGGTTTTTGTCCTGGCCGCGGAACAGTGGACCAGCTCTACACCCTTAGCAGAATCCTGGAGGGTGCATGGGAGATTGCCCTACCAGTCTACATGTGTTTTGTGGACTTGGAAAAGGCGTTTGACCGTGACCCTCGGGGAATCCTGCGGGAGTATATGGTACCGGACCCCTTGATAAGAGCTGTTTGGTCCCTGTACAACCAGTGTCAGTGCTTGGTCCGCATTGCCGGCAGTAAGTCGAGCCCGTTTCCAGTGAGAGCTGGACTCGGCCAGGGCTGCCCTTTGTCACCGATTCTGTTCATAACTTTTATTGATAGAATTTCTAGGCGCAGCCAGGTGTTGAGAGGGTCCGGTGTGGTGGACTCAGGATTGGGTCACTGCTTTTTGCAGATGATATTGTCCTGTTTGCTTCATCAGGCCGTGAACTTCAGCTCTTTCTGAATCAGTTCGCAGCTGAGTGTGAAGCGGCTGGGATGGGAATCAGCACCTCCAAATCCGAGACCATGGTCCTCAGCTGGAAAAGGGTGGAGTGCCCTCTCCGGGTTGGGGGAGAGATCCTGCCCCAAGTGGAGGAGTTCAAGTATCTTGGGGTCTTGTTCACAAGTGAGGGAAGAATGGAGCGTGAGATCGACAGGCGGATTGGTGCGGCGTCAGCAGTGATGCGGGTTCTGCATCGGTCTGTCGTGGTGAAAAAGGAGCTGAGCCATAAGGCAAGGCTCTCAATTTACCAGTCAATCTATGTTCCTACCCTCACCTATGGTCATGAGCTATGGGTAGTGACCGAAAGAATGAGATTGCGAATACAAGCAGCTGAAATGAGTTTCCTCCGCAGGGTGTCTGGGCTTTCCCTAAAAGATAGGGTGGGAAGCTCAGTCATCCTGGAGGGGCTCAGAGTAGAGCAGCTGTGTTTCCGATGGGAGTGTTAGCTCCTTGGAAATATGTTCTTTTATATTACAGCATTTTAATAAACCTTCATTTAAATACTTATAAATAATAATGGCGATATCCCTCTTTTCAGCGATAGGCAGCGACAAAGTCACAGAAAAGACACAATATATTTAGCTTGTTTAATGCGGCTTACGTTGCTGTACAGACAAGAGAAACCAGTCAGCTTCATTTCACCGAAGAGTTCTATTTTCGGGGATTCGGTCATGTAGAAACTGTTTTTTTGTCACAACGGAGGTGGCTTTTGAGTCAATTGCTTCCACTCACTCAGTTTCTCAAAGCTGGCAAAGTTCCAGCATCTTTTATATTGTTTGCACACGACCAAACCCCCATTACTTTTCTAAACAAGGCAGACAAACTTGTGCTGAACATCAGTCGGTTCAAATAACACTCAGTCCTTTTTAGGGCTTACAACTCAGTTTTCCAGCTGTCCCTGTCTGTCTTTATGCTTTGCTTGGCCCAGCACTTCTGAATGTTGACACTCTGTGCTAAATCCGGCTCAGCTCTTCATGGCATGTTACACAAAAAAGAACGAAAAATACATTTAAAAAGATCTAAAACAGATACAGTGACACAATTCTTAATATTATAACAAACTTATTATAACAGGCCACCCTTTTTCACTGGATCTGTGACAAAACAATCCCTGAGAATCTTATTCACAAAGCAAAAGGTACTCAGTCCCCCTTCACCATGTAAACAGCTCCTCAAGAATGCTTGTAAAGACGTGGGGTGTAGTGCCGATCTAGCTCCTGCTTCACTCGTGTAATACGCAAATGTAAGTAAATATTTGTAATGGTAAAAATGAAAATAATAATAATTAACAGTACAATTGGATGAACAAGTACAGTACATTTAAAATAGTGTTACTCGATGGTGACCACTTAGTGAAAAAATCCCACCAGTGATGTGTCGATATCTCTTCAATTTCTTCTGCAGAGGTAATTACTTTCGTTTCATCAGTTTTCAATCTTACTAGTAGGTCCCTTGCTTTTTGTAATGTTACATTAAAAAGATGTTCATATTGTTTAGCATGCTCTAAGATCGCTTTATATTTAGGAAGTTCTATTTCGTAGGCAAATTGTAAATTCAGGAATAGGTTAGCTTCTGCTTCCCAATGTATATCCTCCCATGTAGTTAACATGTAGGTTCTTCCATAACAGTCATCTCGTATATTACTCACATTGGTGCGACAGGATACCCCTGGATCCTTGTAGTGGGTACCATCACTCCAAGTGATGTTATTTATTGTCACTGCACATGCAGAAGTGGTATCAGTTTGAAACACTTCAGTGGAGTTTACTGCTATTTGGCGCCAATAACAGTCTCCAGCTAAAGGATGCAAACAGGGGTGTGGCAATGTACCCACCCTTTGACATACGAACCCTTCTTGCCAGTTATAACAAAAGGCAGGTTCAACAGTATTATTATTTAGATCTATCCATTGTCTATCTACTATGGGTGCCCACCATGTTCCTCCTAGTAGAACAGGTAAGACATGAAACGGACACCAAACATTGTCCTCTTCAGCAGTGGTTGCTACCTGAAATACAGCTTGACATATTGATTCCTCACACATGAAGGACTTTGGCTGCAACCACCAGTCTGATGGTAATTTTAATTGTTTTCTCCAATGTTGGGGGTTTTTGAATCTGTCTTAAAATTTAAATACTGCTGTATAGCAATAATCTGTTTTAAATAGCAAGCTGATTCTTCATCTATGGCCCATTGGCTTTGCAAACCAGTCCATAAGGACTCAATTAACCACCCAAGGTGAGTCTTCCATAATAACAACTCCTGTATATGCCTGTCTGCCAACTCTGGCCCCCAATAAGCCAAAGTTTGCAAACTATTGGCTTGTTTCACACCAATAGATGATATTTTGTGATATATTGCTGCTATATCAGCAGTATTAAGAGATCCTAAACCTAAACCTCCTACTCCTAAACCAGTTCCTATAGCTCCCCACATGTCTCGCTTTGGCCTTCATTTTATTTCTACCTTATGAGGAGGCCATAAGAATTGTATGTTTCTACAATTATATGTTGCACCTGTACTGCGTGGTACTATATGTTCTCCTCTTGGAAACTCGTGACGTTTTATATCAAACCCTCTAACATTAATGTTGAGTGCTACAGTAATTATTTTATGTGCTATCCTAGCATTTTTACAACCTTTCATTTGTCTAAGTAATGTTGCATCAAATGGATAACCATTCCCTCTCCTAGTCTTATGTATTTCCCATAACATTACTGCTACTTTTACATTCGTTGTTGCTTCCTGTTTAACCACATATAATATTACATCATTCTCGGGTGTTGATATTGCAGTCAACTGTTGCCCCCCTTCAATTGTCCAACATGATAGTCCATCAGAATCAGGTTTACAGTTCATCATAGCCAACCAGACAGATACGTTATTATGCACAGTCACAGTTATTGCAGTGTCTTCATAAGTCATCACAGGTAAAGGTAACAAGTCAGGATATTCCAGTTTCATGGGAAATGGAGCCGTAGATGTCTTGTCTCGTAACTGCCAGGTACAGTTCTTGGTAAGGGTGAAGTTCAAGGTCACATACTTTTCCGTTTCTGGCGTATCAGCAGCCCAAAAGACTTTGTTATAGGGGGTGCATCGACTCCATCCGGTCCATAAACCATCTATCCCGATTATTCCACACGTGAGGATAATCTGTGTAAGGGAAAGCAGAGGGGTGTCTGAGAGCCCGTTAAAAGAACCATTCTAGTGTCTCCTGGTCCTGCAGCTATTATTTCTCCTGCCCTAGGCTTTTGCCCTGGAGTTAAAACCCATACCTTCCCTCCAATTTCTCCTTTAAACTGTTCAATACTGACTAAAACAGGTGTGACTAATTTTTTTATATGTGCAATTTACATATGGCCTGTCCTTCAGCTATGTGTATGTCTTTACTGCCTTGATTTTCTAATACTAAATACCATTCAGTTAAACAGATCTCTAATGTCTCTGTTAAGCATGCATCTGTTACAAGCATTTCAATATTTATTCCAAACTCCCATTCCTTTGGCCACTGACCTGTTATTCCCAAGCTGAGTCTTTCTGAGGAGTTTAACTTGATTGTAAGTGACTTAGGTGCCCTAACCAATAACCCAGTGGGAGTTAATTCATTGTTTGCCAGTGGACTAATTGTTGTCAGGTGGAGGGCACACACAGGTGGTTCTCCTCCGATATTTTGATGTCTCATAAAAGGTGTGGACCCAGCCAACGGACGATTATTGAGATTAAATAAGGCTTGCTTTATAACTTTAGTCCAGCCTTTAAGATGATTGTGCCCAGTTAGTTTTTTAACTTGTTCAACAGGCCATTCATTCTCTCAATAAGTCCTGCTGCCTGTGGGTGATAAGGGATATGCAGAGTCCACTGAATGCTAGCTCCTTGAGCCCACTCTTGTATGTCTTTCCCAGCAAAGTGGCTTCCTTGATCACTTTGGATTTCTTCAGGTACTCCATATGCTTGGATTAAATGGCTCATTCCATTAAGTGTAGCTTTCTGGTCAGCTCTTGTTGGCGGATAAGCTTGTAACAGTCCAGAATAAGTATCTACTGCAGTTAAAGCATTTAATAGTTTATTTTCTCGTGGCAATGGCCCAATGTAATCCACCTGCCAAATTTGTCCTGGTCCCATTCCTCTCTTCAGTTTACCAGTTGCCTTCTTCTGTAGGGGCCATTGTTTTACTTCTGTACATATGGACCAATTATTCACTATTTGTTTAACAATATCAATAGTGACTGGTATACATCGTTGATGACACCATTGATATGTTTTTTCTGCTCCCATGTGTCCTGCAGTTTCATGAGCCCACCTTGCTAATGATATTAAGGAAGGCTCGATTACATTTACTTCAGCATAGGTGCACAGGTCTTCATTCTGTGTATAGGCTTCTTCCAGGTTGATTTCTCGAACAGCAGCTATTAGATCAGCTTGTTGGTTATAAAGCCTCTCAAGGGATATCAGAGGGGCATGGGCATCTACATGACCAATGAGAGTTTCCCCTCTTGTTCCCATTGTCCAAAGCTGCTCACACAGTTCTGTGCCACCCCAGAGTTCTCTCCCATGAATAGCCCAAGCAGCCCTTCTCCACATTGTGATCCACACTGTTAGCCCTTGAAAAACTTCCCAGCTATCAGTATAAACAACAATAGGGAAGCTTTGATTTTCTGTTAATGCCATAGCGACGGCAATAAGCTCAGCCCATTGGCTTGATTTACCTTCCCCCTGTTGCTTCAGGATGGTCTCAGTGTGAGGTTGATAAGCCACTGCTCTCCAAAGCCTTTTTCCTCCTTCCACAATTGCTGACCCGTCTGTGAACCAGCTGTTCTCCTGTTGCACTGGTGTCAAATGACTGTATGCTGGTGCTTCTTTAAAGGGCGACTCCACTACATTCAGAACAGGTGGTATGTCCTCTGGATCCTCATAAATCACAGCTCCGGCCATAGCCCCTTGTAAGGCACTCGTGTCTTTGCCTTCAAAGTGTGCTCTTGCTTGCAAATACCATTTCCACTTGCATAAAGTTTGATTTTGGGCAGCGTCTCCTCTCGCTCCCAGGCCATTATCTCTAACCCACCCAGCAATGGGCAAGTTAGTGCGTAGCTTTACCGGAGCAGGACCTGTCTGTCTCTCAGTGTGCAAAAGAGCCCAGTATGCTGTAAGAAGCTTCTTTTCAAGTGGTGTATATTTAGTCTGTGAGCCTGTCAGCTGTTGGCTCCAAAAGCCGATGGGAACACGTTTACTTCCATGCTTCTGCCATAAGCTCCAAGTAGCAATATTATTTTGTTCTGTGGCTTCCAGTTCAAAAGGCAAATTCGTTTTTAAAGGTCCCAGTCCTTGGTGTTGGACTAAAGCTTCTTTAGCTGCCTCAAAAGCAACTTGTTGTTTTTCTGTCCATTCAAACTGTGCCTTTTTTTTGACAACATCATGTATAGGTCTTAAAATTAGTCCCAAATGTTGCACAAAAGCTCTCCAAAAGCCCATTAAGCCCACAAAGGATTGAGCTTCTTTTTTGTTAGTTGGTGCCTTTAACTTATACAAAGAGTCAATTACTTTTTGGGGCACTCGTTTTTCTGGTCCAAACCACATCATGCCCAGAAATTTAACTTCTCTGGCGGGTCCTTGGATTTTGTCTTTATTTATTGCCCATCCTCTGCTCTCCATGTGGGATATTAAAACTGGCAATGCATTTGTTACTGCTGCTTCATCCCCAGTTAACATTATATCATCCACATAATAGAAACATTGTACCTTTTCTAAATCTGAGCAGGTAGCCAGATCTCTTGCTACAAGTCCATGGCACAACGTAGGGCTGTGTAGGTATCCCTGTGGCAGTACTTGAAAGGTGTACTGTCTGTCCTTCCATGTAAATGCAAACTGATCTTGACTTTGGGTTGCAATTGGAATAGAGAAAAATGCATTAGCCAAGTCAATAACAGCATGCCACTCTCCTGCATTAGCCATGATGTCTTCTATGATGGTCACAATATCAGGAACTGCAGCAGTCAATTGCGGTGCTTTAGCATTTAGACCTCTATAATCGATTGTCATTCTCCATGAACCATCCGGTTTTCTGACTGGCCACACTGGAGAATTGAAAAGGCTAACTGCAGGTCGAATAATTCCTACCCGCAATAACACTTCCACTGTTTCTCCTATTTCTTGCAAACCTCCTGGCAAACGATACTGTTTTAAATTTACAGGTGTGTCAGGGACTGGAATTTCTAAAGGGGTCCATTTTGCCTTTCCTCTTACTATTGCTTTCACTATTCTACACATTACAGTACAATCCCAAAAGAAAATGTTCCCCATTCTGTTTGGAATGACTTTTCTGTAAGAATATCTATCCCCAGAATATATTCAGGCAATTCTGAAATAAGCACCTTAGCTTTAAAAGAGGGTGACTTTCCTATTGCTAAGTGTACTGTGATTAGTTTCGCCTGGATATCTGAGCCTCCGTATCCGTTTACATTTACAGTTGGTCCTGAAAAGTTATGTGGATTCCCGTGAATTAAAGTAACTTCTGCCCCAGTATCCATAAGTGCCATAACCTGATGTGGTTTTTTCCCTTTGCCCCAGTAAATGGTTAGCGGGACGTAAGGGCGTAGGCCTCCTGCATGAATGAGTTGTACCTCCCCACCTACAGGAGACCTGCCATCTCCTCAATATGTTGGTCGGGGTGTGCGCCACTCGTTCCGAAAGTTAAAAAAGCGTTTTGGTTTGTGTTCGGAGTATTTTGTTTCCTCCTCACTAGGCGGTGCGGTTGGAGGGATTCTGCCCTCGTCTTTTTTAGACTTTCTCAGAGCTTGCCATCTCTGAAAAATTTCCCCTGTTGGTTTGCCGTCAATATCCATTTTATTTATTCCTGCTTCTATCAGATCACGCACCATTTTTGTACGGCTTATTCTTTGTATTATATGTCCTGCTATGGCTCTAACTGGTCTCTGCCCAGCCGATACTGTTGCACCCAATTCATCTAACTGGCCCAATAATGCGGCCACATCCCATACTGTCTGCTGATTAACTCCGGCGAGCATAGATAATAGAGCCCCTTTTAAATGATGCGGTGCATTTTTTATTAAACTGTTTCGCATTCCGGCAGTGAATGCTTCATTATCAGGGCCAGCAAACGCAACTCCTGTATAAATAGCTGCCTGCACACCCATTTTTCGCAGCTGCTGAATTGCTTCAGAAGCTGTACGCCAAAATCTATCAATGTCTTCCGCGTCTCTCGCGTCTGGATATGCGTGTTTCACGGCGTTTATGGCCCATTCCACTATGGATACGATCGCTTGATTCTGTCTCCCTCGTAATACATTTCTTAATTTCGGATTTTTGGTGATAGAGCCTAAATGTTTGATCTCTGTATCTGTCAATTGACAGCTATTACCCCCTTCATCCCACATACGTAATATCCACTGCATCAAGCTCTCGCCTGGTTTCTGTCTATATTATTTACCAAGTTCCAGAAACTCAGCTTGTGTAAAATCGCGGACGGTTCGCGTTACCCTGTGCTGTCCACCTGGGTGCCCCTTGGCTTTATTTTGCACGACCGGTCTCGCATCTATACTTGTACACTTGTCATTATTATACGTTAGTGCATCTCAGTCCTCATCGTCGTCTTCCCAGATATTGTCGTCACTATCTGAGTTATGTATACTGCCATTCCATGTTTCTGGGTTCCAATTGCCTTGCATTATGGCTCGTATTTTAAAAGAGGAAACGGGGTGTGTTTTGCCTTGTTTACGGCGCTTAGCATGCACTAAACGGACAGCTAGCGTAGTACATTTTGCTTCCCACTCGTTCGCCCAAGACGTCTCATTTTCCATGCATTCTTGAGTAATAAGTTGCTTGACTTGTAGGTTTTCTATTTCTTGTTTGAGTTCCCCACACTCTATAATCATATTCTGCAGTTTATGATCCAACTCACGTACTGCAGTTAATAAAAGCCAGCCGATTTCACCGGCTGCTTGTTGTTCCTTTTTTCCCCTGCGTTCTAGCCTGAGTGCCAATACCGCCTGTTGGACATTTGAAGGAGTAATATTTTCCTCTAACTCAGGCCATGCAATTGGGGCTGTATAAGTATTAAATAACTCAGCCACGGTTGTCTATGACAGTGAGCGCGACCAACCAGGAAGGTTGAGACCACCTCGGCCGGCATTATCCAAAGCATATGTTTTAAATGTATTATTCATCGTAAAATTATGATTTATGAATATTAGTATTGGTTATTAATATTGTCACAGCCCTGCTTGCAGCACCAGAATGTTTCCGATGGGAATGTTAGCTCCTTGGAAATATGTTCTTTTATATTGCGGCGTTTTAATAAACCTTTATTTAAATACTTATAAATAATAACGGCGATATCCCTCTTTTCAGCGATAGGCGGTGACAAAGTCACAGAAAAGACAGAATATATTTAGCTTGTTTAATGCGGCTTACGTTGCTGTACAGAAAGGAGAAACCAGTCAGCTTCATTTCACCGAAGAGTTCTATTTTCAGGGATTCGATTGTGTAGAAACTGCTTTTTTTGTCACAACGGAGGTGGCTTTTGAGTCAATTGCTTCCACTCACTCAGTTTCTCAAAGTTGGCAAAGTTCCAGCGTCTTTTATATTGTTTGCACACGACCAAACTCCCATTACTTTTCCAAACAAGGCAGACAAACTTTTGCTGAACATCAAACAGTCGGTTCAAATAACACACAGTCCTTTTTAGGGCTTACAACTCAGTCTTCCAGCTGTCCCTGTCTGTCTTTATGCTTTGCTTGGCCCAGCACTTCTGAATGCTGACACTCTGTGCTAAATCTGGCTCAGCTCTTCATGGCATGTTACACAGAAAAGAATGAAAAATACATTTAAAAAGATCTAAAACAGATACAGTGACACAATTCTTAATATTATAACAAACTTATTACAGTAATCCCTCGCTATATCGCGCTTCGACTTTCGCGGCTTCACTCTATCGCGGATTTTATATGAAAGCATAACTAAATATATAACGCGGATTTTTCGCTGTTTCGCGGGTTCTGCGGACAATGTGTCTTTTTACTTCCTGTATATGCTTCCTCAGTTGGTTTGCCCAGTTGATTTCATACAAAGGACGCTATTGGCGGATGGCTGAGAAGCTAACCAATCAGAGCATGCAGTTAAGTTCTCCTGACTGAGAAGCTAACCAATCAGAGCACGCAGGAGCTATGCAGTGTTAACCAGGAAGTCTCATCTCGCTCATTCAGCATCAACGTGCTTCGCTGTGTAAAGAGTTGTGCTCTTTAGTGTTTATCTTTGTGCATAGTCAAGCCCTTCATTATGGCTCCAAAACAATCTGCTACTGCTTCAGGTGCCGTGCCCAAGCGCAAGAAGAAGATGTTAACGATTGCCAAAAAGGTAAACGTTTTGGATTTGTTGAAGGCTACGATTCTTTTTATTTAAAAAGTAGGAAAGGAATATAAGATCTACGGCTGCAGCGTCCTTTTAACCAGGGTGCAAAACGAGTTGTAAGTGGATGTAATAAGGCAGTAGTCTGGATGGAATCTGCTTTAGGGATTTGGATTAAAGACTGCCAGAAGAAGAACAACGGCAGTGCTACACAATCGCCTGAAGTGGCTCCTTTACAAGGGCTGTAAAGCTCTCCTTTGTTGTGCAGTAAAATTAAACTCATTGTTATCGGACAAGTCATCGTGTCATTGTTGGTGAGTAACCATAATTAATTTTCTTCTTACAGTGCTTAGTACATGTATGTACGTTTAGTGTCACTGTACACACATTTACTGTATACTATTTTTCTTGCAATGTACGTATTTATTGCTGGTGAGCTGTCTATCGTAATGGCTGTAACATATGTGATATCGGAGACACTCAATATCTTTAAAATAATATTTAGGTTTTACTGTATATAAACAGTGTGTGTTTATATACATAATTTCAATGAATCTTACCTAATATCTAAGAGAATACAAAGGGATTATGCTGTATAACGCTGCGGGGAATATTTATAAACAGTGCGGGAGAGTTTATAAGGGCTTAAAATATATAAAAATAACCATACAAACATATGGTTTCTACTTCGCGGATTTTCACCTATCGCGGGGGGGTCTGGAACGCAACCCCCGCGATGGAGGAGGGATTACTGTATAACAAGCTGCTCCTCCGCATCGAGAGGAGTCAGATGAGGTGGCTCGGGCATCTGATCAGGATGAATCTTGGACGCCTCCCTGGTGAGGTGTTCCGGGCACGTCCAACCGGGAGGAGGCCCCGGGGAACAGCCAGGACACGCTGGAGGGACTATGTCTCCCAGCTGGCCTGGGAACACCTTGGGATTCTCCCGGAAGAGCTAGAAGAAGTGGCTGGGGAGAGGGAAGTCTGGGCCTCTCTGCTCAAGCTGCTGCCCCCGCGACCCGACCTAGGATAAACGGAAGAGGATGGATGGATAGATGGATAAAAGAAAGAGGACATAACATATTTTTAGATGGTACTGCACCATACTAAATATGAATGTGCTTGCTCTAACTGTTATTATAGTAAAATTCTATCATTCAAAACATTTGAAATTATTTTTCCATTATTTCTGAAACCTCGTTCAATTAAAGGGAGAATTCGTTAATGACATTAATTTATTATGTTACAAAATAAACAATGATCAACAGGCATGAAAATGAAGGTCTAAACTTTTGAGTTCTCAGTAAAAGAAACTTTTAAAATTGTTAATATTGAAGAATTTTTTAAATAATCCAGCTTTCTACAGTTTATAGGGACCTTCATTTCCATTGTCTGTCTTAAATTGTGTTTTCTTAATTTTGTCCTACGCTGCTGTTATAATGTTGATACATTTCAAGTGGAGTTATTAAACTTTCAACTGTTTTCCTTGTTTTTAATTTTAATGCATAATTTTTCTCCCTGGGACCCTAATCAAAAAAGTGAAGCAAATCTCTTAAATTGCTTAATAGATATTATATTGTTTGTTTTTCTAAAGAAATGTAAAAATTTGCATTATTGAAAGTTGTACTTCCATAAACTGTCTTTCATTTACTTTGGAACTGCACTAACAGATTTTAAACTTAACTTTAAAAATGTTTTGTTTGGTAGATGCAATAATTACAAATCAATTTTTTAGTGATTTTAAATCCTTTAATTGCCATTGTGGTGGATTACCGGCATTTTACTCTGGCACTCACCCCCAGGCCGCCGGGAGGAGCTCTCCCGACAGCATGATCATGCCCCGAGTTCCAGCAGGGCATCATGGACTATGAAGTGTTTATACACAGCCCTGCTGGATACCTTGGGGGCCACCAGGAGTTGCTGTCGGGAGGCCAGTAAACTCATTTGTGCACTATGACCCGGAAGTTCATCACATGAAGAGCGACGGGCTTCCGGGGTGAAGAAAAAAAGGAATAAGGACTTATGGACTGTTGGCCAGGGACACTTCCGGGTCAGGGAGTATTAAAGGACTGTGGGAACTCCCAGACGGCGAGCTGAGCTGGGTGGTAGGAGAGCAACGCGTCTGGGAGTTGGAGGATTGGTATTGTGATTATTATTATTGTATTGGTTAATGAATAGTGTGGAGTGGAGGGTGCTTGGTGCACGTAATTCCTATAATAAAACAAAGAATTGTAGCACTTTTACCTGGTGTCTGGCGTGGTACCTGAGGGTTCAAGGGAGCGATACTGCCCCCTACTGTCACACCATATACAATTTCTTGTATTAGGAATTTGTCATTTCTCGTATACCCCAACTTACTCTTCAAACGGAGATATACTTTTTTGTAAATAAGATTGACATTATTAGGTCATCTGTCTCACTGCTTGCTAAGGATTCATCTCTTTGCATAGTGTGTTCAGCTCTCTTTGACCACTTTGAGCCTGCGTGTGTCAACGTCTCTATTGTCTGATTTGGTGCAATGCCTGAATCCTACAAATTGCTCCCCTGGACAGTGTCCCCTCTCAATTAGTTAGAAGGCTTTTTGATTCTGTCAGACCAAGTGTTGTTACCTTAATAAATGCTAGCTTGATTTCTGGTTGTATTCCTGCTGCCTTGAAATATGCTGTGGTGCAGAAACTTATTAAAAAAACAAAATAAGGATCATCTAACGTGCCAAATTTCAGGCCAATTTCTAAACTGCCTTTTTATCTAAAGTCTTTGAAAAAGTTGTCAAAACTCAAACATTTCTGGATGAAAACAGTATTCTGGAAAAATTCCAATCCAGGTACAGATCTTCTTACAGCAATGAAACATCCTTGTTAAAGGTTTACAATGACCTCTTCCCAACTACTAGTGCTGGAGATTCTGCCATTCTTGTACTGCTAGATCTTACCTCAGCTTTTGATACTGTGGATCTGATGATTCTTATATCCCGCCTTGAACAGTATGTAGGCATCAAAAGGTAATGCACTTAAATTGTTTAAATGTTATCTAAACAATAGGAGCTTTTCTATTCATTTGGATGAGTTCTCATCCTTTGTAGTTCCTCTTACTTGTGGGGTTCCCCAGGGTTCCATCCTTGGACCAGTTCTCTTTTTGATATGCATGTTATCTTTAGGCACCATTGTTAACAAGTATGGCTTCTCCTTTCACTGCTATGCTGATGACACTCAAATATATTTGCCACTAAAATCAAAGTGAGACAATACAGACCCACCATGCATGCTTGAATGATATTAAGACCTGGATGGCAATGCATCTTCTTATACTAAATAATAATAAAACTGTGATCATGGTGTCGAAAAGTTAAGAAAGTTTGAGTGTCTCTGATGTTGCTCTTGTACCCCTTGCCATATACAGTCATGGCCGAAATTAATTGGCACCCCTGGAATTTTCCCAGAAAATTCACCATTTCTCCCAGAAAACTGTTGCAATTACAAATGTTTTGGTATACACATGTTTATTTCCTTTATGTGCAGTGGAACAACACAAAAAAACAGAGAAAAAAGCCAAATCTGACATCATTACACACAAAATTCAAAAACCTGGCTGGACAAAATTATTGGCACCCTCAACTTAATATTTGGTTGCACACCCTTTGGAAAAAATAACTGAAATCAATTGCTTCCTATAACCATCAACAAGCTTGTTACACCTCTCAACTGGAGTTTCCGACCACTCTTCTTTTGCAAACTATTCAAGGCCTCTCAGATTTGAAGGGTGCCTTCTCCCAACAGCAATTTTGAGATCTCTCTGTAAGTGTTCTTTTGGATTTAGATCCAGACTCTTGGCTGGCCACTTCAGAACTCTCCAGCGCTTTGTCTTCAACCATTTCTGGGTGCTTTTAGAGGTATGTTTGGGGTCATTGTCCTGCTGGAACACCCATGACCTCTGACGCAGACCCAGCTTTCTGACACTGGGCTCTACAGTGCGCCCCAATATCTCTTGGTAGTCTTCAGATTTCATGATGCCTTGCACACAGTCAAGACATCCAGTGCCAGAGGCAGCAAAACATCCCCAAAACATCTTAGAACCTCCACGATGTTTGACTGTAGGTACTGTGTTCTTTTCTTCGTAGGCCTCATTCCATTTTCTGTAAACAGTAGAATGATGAGCTTTACCAAAAAGCTCTACCTTGGTCTCATCTGTCCACAAGACGTTCGCCCAGAAGGATTTTGGCTTCCTCAAGTACATTTTGGCAAACTCCAGTCTGGCTTTTTTATGTTCCTGTATCAGCAGTGGGCAACGCTCCTGCCATAGCGTTTCATTTCGTTCAGATGTCGACAGATAGTTCGAGCTGACAGTGTTGCACCTGAGTCTGCAGAACAGCTTGAATATGTTTTGAAGTTGATTGAGGCTGTTTATCCACCATTCGGACTATCCTTTGTTGCAGTCTTTTATCAATTTTTCTCTTCCGTCCACATCCAAGGAAATTAGTTACAGTGCCATGTGTTGTGAACTTCTTGATTATGTTGCACACAGTGGACAAAGGAACATGAAGATCTCTGGAGATGGACTTGTAGTCTTGAGATTGTTGATATTTTTCCACAATTTTTGTTCTCAAGTCCTCAGACAATTCTTTGCTCTTCTTTCTGTTCTCCATGCTTAGTGTTGCACACTCAGACACACAGCAGAAAGGTTGAGTCAACTTAACTTTAACTGGCTTTAGGTGTGATTGCTATATTGCCAGCACCTGTTTCTTGCCACAGGTGAGTTCAAATGAGCATCATATGCTTGAAATAAAATGATTTACCCACAATTTTGAAAAGGTGACAATAATTTTGTCCGGCCCATGTTTGGGGTTCTGTGTGACATGATGTCAGATTTGGATTTTTTTCTCTGTATTTTTTGTGTTGTTGCAGTGCACATAAAGGAAATAAACATGTGTATACCAAAACATTTCTAATTGCAACAATTTTCTGGGATAATTCCAGGGGTGCCGATAATTTCAGCCATGACTGTATGTATCATAAAGCTTAAGTTAGGAACCCAGGTGCGATCTGTGCCAGCTCATTCATACTCAAATGAACAGATAAATTGTGAGGTTAAATGAAGCTTTTTCCAGGTGATACTTTAAGGTAAAGGCTTTTCTTTATTTCAGTGATCTTGAAAAGACCATCCAAGTTTTTATAACATCTCATTTGGACTATTGCAGTTCTTTGTAGGTAGATGTTGATCAGGTCTTGTTATGACGCCTACAACTTGTCCACAACTTTGCTGTTTGTTTATTGAAGGCCCTCGTAAGTGTGGAGATATTTTACCAATATTGACTTTGCTTCATTGGCTTCTGGCCCATTTCAGAATTGATTTTAAAATTCTATTTCTTGTTTTCAAATGTTTGAATGGAACAGCCCTATCTTGCCTCTCGGAACCTCTTCACTTGTATGTGCCAACAAGAGCACTGCACTCTGCTAGCCAGATGCTCTTAGTTGTGCTGAGTTCAAGGCTGAAGCAAAGGAGGAATCGGGCATTTGCAGTGGTTGCTCCTTTTCTTTTGAATGGCTCGTCTTATTATATTAGGTCTGTTCCAACACAGGCCTTTTTTAAGTCATCATTAAAGTCCTATTTCTTCTTGCTGCCATTTGACCCTGCAAGAGGTGGACATTGTTTGTATATGTTGGCTCATGTACATTCATGATTATAAATATGTATGTTTGGGTATTTTGAGTTTATCTTTTATGTAATGGTTGGTTATGCTTGCAGTTTTGTGATGTGTACTGTGGCGGATGGCTGGGGATGGTACCCAGCTGAGACACCCAGGAGGACCAGAGGAGGGCTTGCGCCTCCTCCAGACCACGAGGGGGTGACCGCCCTTGTTGCACTGGGGACCACGGGTGCAGAGATTGGAAGCTCAACCCTGTAGAGGCCCTTGGTCACCGCCAGGGGGCACCCCAGTGCCTGAAGAGTCCTGGACCTCTGCACTTCCCCCACACCAGGAAGTGCTGGGGGGAAGAAGACTGTGGACACCCGGAGGGCTTCCGGGAGCGCAGCCGATACTTCAGCCACACAGGGGAGTGTCCACGGGGGAGTGTCAGGAAGCAGCTGGAGCCCATCCGGGTTTGTATAAAAGGGACCGCCTCCCTTCATTCGATGGCTGGAGTCGGGTGGAAGTGGACGGGAGTCTGGAGAGAGAGGAGTGGAGGCGGCCTGAAGGAAGGTGCTGGAGAGTGAGGCCTGGACTTTGGGGGATCGGTGCTGGAGGCACTGGGTTGTGCACTTAACTGTTTGTAAATATTGTATATACCTGTATATGTGTGTGTTGGGTGACAAACTGTTGTCCATCTGTCTGTGTCCGGGCCGCGTTCCACAGTACATACGGTATATTTGAACTGCTTCTTTTACACTTACTTGTACAACACTTTGGTTCAGTTCTCGCTGTTGTAAATATGCTCTATAAATAAAATTTGCCATGCCCTGCTTTATAAAACATTATTTTAATAAATAACACTAAGAAGTGCAGAACTGAGACAATGGACTCCAAAGATGAAGTTGGTTTGCAACATTTATTACAAAAAAGTTAAAGAATATATAAAATATAGAACAAGAATTGTAGATTGTAACTGAATAATGAGGGACATGTATGTTTGTTAAATTTTCTCACAAAATACAGTGACTTTTCTTTTTCCTCTCACATTATCTAAAAAAAAAAAGATGCATGTCTTCCATATGTGAAAAAAGGATGATGAAGGGTCTAAAGACATAGTCCCTCTCCCCTTCTTTTGGAAATTCAGATAGTAAATTAATTTTCTGAAGGGCCTCCTCAATGTCGTCTTTGTCCATTGACAATAATGAAGGGAGTGAGACTTGCCCCCTGTGTGGAAGAATAATTTTAGGGTAACATAGCATTCATCTTAAAGAAATAGCATAAAGGGTTAATAAATGTGGGTAACCAAATAAAGGTCAAGCGAACAACAAAATGTACACTGAAATATAAGATTTGGTTTAGGAAAAATACTGAGATGGTCAAGTAAATAAAGAATGTACCAGAAGAAAGGTTGATGTAATATACAAAATTAACTGAAGGACGACTAAGAGATGACTAAGAAATCATCAGACTAGAATGGACAGTTGTTATATGCACAAAAATTTCAAGGATGGTGGTTCATCTCAAAAGGTATAAGAAGTACCGGAATATAATATAAAATTATTCTATATAAATATTTGGGTGTAAACCAACGAACCAACCAGTGTAAAACGTATGAATTGATTGACACTTTATTAGGGAATCCATTCCAGGACGGGTTTATCCATTCCCGGGAATTCGGGAATCCCGCATGTTATTTCCGGACTGAAGAGAGGACACAGTGCACGGGCATCTCACCTGTGAACGGTTTTAGAACGACCAACACTTATTTTTTAATAAAACTACTGCAATATGTTGACACCAATAAAAGACTAACCTTATCTACAAGCAGTTCATGCTGTCATATAAGTAAGTACATGTATCTAGTTCAGGGGTGCACAATGCGTCGATCGCGTTGCATTAAAAAAAAAAGCTCCTTGACTGCATTATTCGGCTCTACTTATTTATGCGAGTCAGCCTTTTCCCGCATGAAGATTATTAAATCCAAAATACTGTAGTGGCCACAAATGTATTGAACTGTTATTGTGCCATAAAGGTACGACAACATATATTTTATGTATAAAGTATACATATATATATATCATTTTTAATGTAGGTTGATCATTTCGACCTTGTCATTTTAAAAGTAGCTCGCAAGCTGAAAAACTGTGGGTACCCCGATCTAGTTAGTTGCGGTAATAAGAGCGTAGAAAGCACAACGTGTCCAGCGTGTGGTCTTCCAGGCGAGAGTGTACTTCGTGCAGAGTACGCCAGCCGCTGTGAAAGCACGCTCTGCCTCCACTGAAGCAGGCAGCACAGTCATCAGATACTGCTACACTTATTCTAAACAACGCCCGCGCTTGCCGTTGCTCTGAAACACCGCGATTTCAGCTTTTACTGATGCATCCAGTTACTTGTCATCATTCTATGATGGCAAATTTCTTGGCACAGATAAGTGCGGATGCAACTGACTGACGTATTGCAATTTCAAGTTGCTGTTCAAAGCTGTTGTCTGACAGACGTCAATGAAGTCTTGAGTTTTCAACTATAACTGTTATTTCTTGATCGATTTTTACACTTTTACATGCTATATATGCGAGATTGACTGTTCCCGGTTTCCCGGGAATTACAGCAGTTTCCCAATGGATTTCCCAATGGATTCCCTACACTGTATATAAATTTAACAGTTTATAAAATGAACTCTGTCCTTTGTTTCTCTGATCATTCTGACCATGCTGTAACAGGCTGCTTTTGAAGGATGCTCCCTCCAAGGCATTTTGCCGAGGAGTCAATAAAAAGATACAATGAACAGCTTTTCTCCAGCCTGTTTACTGAATTGTCCTGTTGGAAGATGTTTCTTTCTTTAATAAGATGTTAAATTTCGACCACAGTTTTTGGCGCCCAACATTAAGGCGTCCCATACCCTGGAGGGAATTCCCAGCAGAATCTCAATAGATGCGAAGCGGACAATACGAAATTGGAACGGACTTGATGCCATCTGCGAGGGACTCCCATCCGGAGGACGCGATCATCGGACCAGAAACGGTAGGAGGAGGAGGCATGTTCATTCTTCTTTTGGGGATAAAGGGCTGGGTTAGATGTCATGCTGTTAGATTAGGAGTGTTTTTTTTTAGAGTTAGAGAAAAGCCAAGCAAAATGACACCTTTTATTGGCTAACTAAAAAGATTACAATATGCAAGCTTTCGAGGCAACTCAGGCCCCTTCTTCAGGCAAGATGTAATCATTTTGCTTGGCTTATTTTTAGAGTTAGGAAATTTAGTGTAGTTAGGTTAAGAGCCTTTTTGCCGACTACAGAGAGCATTAAAGAATAGTGCCGAGATCACTCCTCGTCGCGTGGAGGATTATTTTGGGTTGCCGTCCGGAGAAAGTGATCCACTATTGTCTGGGGGAGTTGCCCAGATCTCTCTATGGGTTTGGCAAAAGGTCTCAGTAGAAAGTAATGCTGTTAAATGCATAGATAAGTCCTGGGTTCAAGTCCCAGGTACACAGAAGTCCTGGGTTCAAGTCCCAGACACGTAAGGGGCAGCGTTCCACGGCTCAGTAAAAAAGAAAGGAGGTTAAAGTCCTCCCTGAAATAATAAGATTGCAATCAGTGGGAGTCCCACAGGAAGATAGAGCTAAAGGTAGAATAAGGTAATTGTATAATAATTGAAGAATAATAAATTTACACAGTATGTGGAAAATATTAACTAGTAAGAACAAGGAATATGGAAGTTTTATGTAGAGCTTGTATGTTTTGTGAAAATAAATCAGTACGTATTTTTGTTTTGTGTGTAAGTAAATAAGACGCTTTGATTGTGCAGCAAATTTAAAGAAATGTGTATGAGATGATGTGTTGAAAGAATTGTTTCGTGTGTCTGAAAATATTGTTCTGTACTTAAGAAATGCGTGAATGGGACATCTTTGTCTGAAAAGTACTAATATTAAAGTACTTATATTGTGCACACAAATGTAGAAATATCTGATAAAACACTGCTGAAAACACATTACTTTAACATGGCCTTTTTATAACTTCACTTTAACGTAATACTGATACTCTGTATGTTCAATTCTTCATAATAACTATTCACAGTGGCTCCAAAATCCATATTGACCCCTACTCTCTCTTCTGCTTCTTTTTCCGGTTTCTTTGTGGTGGCGTCCTGCGCCACCACCACCTACCCAAAGCATCATGATGCACCAACATTGATGGACTGAAAGCCAGAAGTCTACGTGACCATCATCATCAAGTCCTTCCATGAGTACCCTAAATACAAAGAGGACTGTTTGATTTATGTTAGGTAGATTGCCCAGAGGGGACTGGGCGGTCTCTTGGTCTGGAACCCCTACAGATTTTATTTTTTTTTCTCCAGCTTTTGGAGTTTTTTTTTTGTTTTTTCTGTCCACCCTGGCCATCGGACCTTACTTATTCTATGTTAATTAATGTTGACTTATGTTTATTTTTTTATTGTGTCTTTTATTTTTCTATTCATTTTGTAAAGCACTTTGAGCTACATTTTTTTGTATGAAAACGTGCTATATAAATAAATGTTGATTGATTGATTGATAAAGTTCCAGAACTCTGAGTTAATTTGGGTTAAAATATGAGTTTTGAAAATGTGTAATATTTGATAAAATGAAAATATCTCCACTTTGCTTATAAAAGTGTTTATATGTATTGTGAAAGACGCTTTACAGTATAGTGCCCAACCCGGCACAGACTACGCAAAGGCACATGTAAAAGTCACACAGGCTTTTTATTTTTCTTCACCCATGGGCGCACGTCTTCCCCGTGACCCACAGGCAATACATAGTCCCAAAAGCACTAAAACAACACCAACAACTATCCACCTTGCACCACCACTCCTCTCAGGCAACCTTGTCCTCCTCCACCCGACTCTGGCCACTCATTGGTGGAGGCTGGCCCATTTTATAGCCCACCCGGAAGTGATCCAAGTGCTTGACCACCTGGTCCCAATTGCACCTCCTGGTGGGGCTGATGACTCGTCCAGCCGGGTTCTCGAGTCTCTGCAGCACCCCCTAGCGGCCACCCTAGCTCCCACCCAGGTTGTGGAGGACTCCATGTTCCATGGAGCCATGCGGGAGACTGGGGAACGAACATCGGCCAGGGAGGCTGCCACCAAGCGTCCCGGGGGAGGTATTGAGCTGCCCATGGTGGCTCCCCCGGAACATATGCAACAGAGGCGTCCTGGCCGGGCATGGGACCCGGCTGTCCATCACAGTATAAAACATCTTTCCTTCAGACCCTGATCAAGTCTTAGGGAAAAATGTTCTTTGATAATTATAAAATATAATTTTCAATTAAGACAATTTCTTTCAAGGATAAAATGCTGCTGCTGTATATGTGTGTGTGTGTGTGTGTGTGTGTGTGTGTGTGTGTGTGAAGGTGCATATTTGTTATGGACATTGTTTTAAATGCTTTCCATGAGCTGTTAGGTGATTGAAGTAGGGGTGATATGGTGACGCAGTGGTTGGCATTGTTACCCAGCAACAGGAAATGAAGGTTCAAACTTGACATATTTTCTGCATGGAGCAAAATAAACATAAGGAAAAGTGTGAAAGTGCTTTAAATACTAAATGCTAAATAATAATAATAATAAAATTTGTGTAAATATAATGTGTTAAAGACAGTTTAAGTAAGTTTGAGTATGTTGTGCAATGTGAAAGATCTCTGTGACTGAAGTGCATTTGAAGGAATTTAAGTGAGTTTGACAATATATTTTGTAAAATAAAATGTGTGAAAATTTGTAGTGTTTTTGAAATGAAGAGGCAATTGATAAAGGTGTACATAAATATGTTTTAAATTTAAACTTAAAAAAATGAATATTATTAGGTCCAATGAAGTGGTTCCAGAATTAGGATAAATGTGTGTGCCTTTCCATTGAGTACTGGCCATACTCAAATGGAAGAAAGTTCTTTTAGTAATTTAAAAAAAAAAAAAAAAAAAACATTCTCTAGGATAGCAAGAAAGCTGGTGATGAGCAATGACTTCCAGTCTAGGTTGTGTTCTGCATGCTATACAAAAGGGGGGTTAAAGAACAAAAAGAGTAGAATTGTGCTTTTTTTATCACAAGATCAAATGGGGTTTATCAAGGGCCGACACTTATCTTCAAATCTTCAACGCCTGTTTTATGTAATATACTCACCAACTAAATCAAACACCCCAGAAATATTATTATCATTGGATGCAGAAAAAGCATTTGACATGATTGAATGGAAATACCTTTTTACTACATTAGAGAAATTTGGGTTTGGCCCAAACATTTGTGCATGGATTAAATTACTGTATACCAATCCAGAAGCTTCAGTCCGTATCAACAACATTTGTTCAGACTACTTTAAACTAGAACGTGGTCCCAGACAAGGATGCCCCTTGTCACCGCTACTGTTTGCAATCGCCATTGAACCACTGGCAATACACTGTCGAAATACTGATCAGATAAAGAGGATTATCAAAGGACTGGAAAAGAAATTTTCTTTATATGCAGATGATATGGTACTGTATATATCAGACCCACATATTTCTGTGCCTGCAGTCTAAACAGCACTCACAGAATTTCAAAAGATCTCTGGTCTCAGAATTAATCTGAATAAAAGTGTACTCTTTCCACTGAATTCTCAAGCATATAATATTAGATTAGACACCCTACCTTTTATCATTGCAGAACAGTTTAAATACCTAGGGGTAAACATCACAAGTAAACATAAAACTCTTTATCAACAAAATTACGCTGTCTGCATGGAAAAAATTAAGCAAGACTTGTATAGATTGTCAACCTTCATCTTCATCTCACTCTAGCTGGAAGAATTAACACTGTTAAGATTACAATTCTACCTAAGCTCCCTTTTTATTTCAAAACATCCCAATATACATCAATAAATCGTTTTTTAAGCAATTAGATTTAACAATAACCTCATTTACTTAGAACTCAAAACATTCACGTATCCAAAGAGCGACCCTACGAAGACAAAAGGCAGAAGGCGGCATGGCTCTACCTAACTACCAGTTTTATTACTGGGCAGCAAACATACAAGCTATAAAAACCTGGACACAAATAGAAGAACAAACACAGGCTTGGTCCGCAACAGAAATAAAATCCTGCGGTACTTCTTTATATTCCCTGCTCTGTGCCCCAATAAATGCAAGTTATCGGAAATATACTAGTAACCCAATTGTGCGTCACTCACTTAGGATATGAAACCAAAGTAGAAAGCATTTTAAGATGGAGAAGCTTTTATCTGTGGTACCTCTGCAAGAGAACCACCTCTTTCAACCTTCGCAAACATACGCAGTTTTCAATATCTGGAACAAATTTGGGTTTAACTTGCTTAGAGATCTTTATATAGACAACGTCTTTGTATCCTATGAACAATTACATTCCAAATGTAACATTCCAGCTACACATTTCTTTCACTATCTTCAAATTAGGAACTTTGTTAAACAGAACCTTCCCGATTTTCCTCAAATTGCACCCTCATCCATGCTGGAAAAAATATTGCTCAATTTTAAGGACTCGGACACCATCTCTGCAATATATAAAATCATTTTACAGTCCCTCCCTTTCAAATATCCAAGAGAACACTGGGAAAAAGATCTCTTAATTAATATATCAGAAAAGGAGTGGAAAGTAGCAATGCAGAGAATTCACTCGAGCTCCATATGTGCAAAGCATACAATTATTCAACTCAAAATTATATATCGAGCACAACTGTCTTGTCTAAAACTCTCCAAAATGTTTCCAGGGCAGGATCCAACCTGCGAACGCAGCAATCAAGTCCCAGCCTCACTGGGTCACATGTTCTGGGCCTGCACCAAATTAACATCATTCTGGACCAAAATTTTTAATTACCTTTCAGACAGCCTTGGTGTCAAAATCCCTCCTAACCCATTAGCAGCTGTGTTTGGGGTTCCTCCAGATGGGTTTAAAGTGGAGAAGGACAAACAAACTGTGATTGCATTCACTACACTTTTGGCATGCAGACTTATTCTGCTAAACTGAAGAATCCAAACTCTCCTCTTTTAAGTCAGTGGGAAACCGATGTTTTATACTATTTGAAATTGGAAAAAATCAAATACTCAGAGGATCTGTACAGATTTTTTTCTAAACATGGCAGGATATAATCAGTATTATTTTAAAATAAGCTCTTCTCAGAGGAAGCAATTATTTCTGTATTTTCTTTTTCTTCTCATTTCATCTCAATTGGCTTATCAAACTTTCAATTTAGGTATGTTTACAAGCCTTAAATTTTACTCCGTAGGCCTTGCTCTCTCTCTCAGGGGTGGGGGTCGACTTGTTTTCAATTGTACTTTTTGTAAAAATTGATTGATTTGTATGGAATGATTGCAACAAAATTAATAAAATCTCAAAAAAAAAAAAAGAATGTGCTTTTTCTGCAGATCATCACTCTGGAGAAGCTGCAATAAGCATCTCGGGATAACATCAATGAAAAAAGCATGCATGGACTAGAGCAGGGGTGCCCAATGCGTCGATCGTGATCGACCGGTAGATCGCCAAGGTAGTGCAGGTAGATCACGTTGCATTCAAAAAAAATTTGCCTCCCTATGGCATTTTCCACTTGATTGACATACAAGGCAGCCAGTCTGAGATCTCTTCTCTTCTAACGCACTGGTCATCCCGCACGCACGATCAAAATCGCAAGCTACTGCAAAACTCCGGCTGTGATCTAGTTAGCCTTCCAATTTATATCAACTAAAGATGGGATTTAAAAAAAAATTGTTTGGGGAGGGTATGGGCTGAATGTGGAATTGGAAGAGGATTTTTTTTCTCACAATGTCACAATCGAAGTGCGTTTGCCTGACGTCCAAGGATCGATTCCTGATAAGGGGTGCAGTGAAGCATGTATGCCTGATGAGCCCAAAATAGGGCGAAACACGTGCAGCGTGGTCTTTGCATTATTTGACAGTTAACTATGTAACATTCTATGATCTGCTTCTTGCAACTGAGAGAGCTCCCGTGGCGGATGTTTGCCGACTTGCAGACCAACCACACGCGTTACCTGGTAGGTATATATATATATATATATATATATATATATATATATATATATATATAGCATTTTTAATGTAAGTAGATCATGTCGACCTGGTCATTTTAAAAGTAGGTCACAAGCCGAAAAAGTGTGGGCACCCCTGATCTAAGTGATCTAGTTAGCCTTCCAATTTATATCGACTAAGGAAGGGATTTAAAAAATAAATTGTTGGTTATGGGCTGGATGTGGAATTGGAAGAGGATTTTTGTTTCTCACAATGTCACAATCAAAATACGTTTGTCTGATCTGTCAATCTATCATTGCTATTCCAAAAGGAAAGGCACTTTCGAACTGTTCATAAAAACTACGAAACTGATGTCCTTCCAAAAAGTGATCTGAGAAAGAGAAAGGAGAGGGAACTAAAATTGCAGTTAATCGGAGAGCCATAATTTTTCACTCAGCTGAATTTAAAAGCTCCTTGACCAACTGCATTATTCGGCTCTACTTATTTATGCGAGTCAGCCTTTTCCTACATGAGGATTATTAAATCTAAATACTGTAGTGACCATAAATGTATCGAATTGTTATTGTGCCATAAAAGTTATTCAGTTATGCAAGGTACGACAACATACATCTATAATAATAAAAGGCAAAGCCCTGACTGACTGACTGACTGACTCACTGACTGACTGACTCACTGACTGACTGACTCACTGACTCACTCACTCACTCACTCACTCACTCACTCACTCATCACTAATTCTCCAACTTCCCATGTAGGTAGAAGGCTGAAATTTGGCAGGCTCATTCCTTACAGCTTACTTACAAAAGTTAGGCAGGTTTCATTTCGAAATTCTACACGTAATGGTCATAACTGGAACCTACTTATGTACATATATACGGCCATAGCCTGCAGCTCGGTCGCCGTGTGAGGCGGAGTTGCGTCCCTCATCGTCACGCCTCCCACGTAATTGAGTGCCTGCCCATATAAGACCGTCTGTCAGTGGCAATCCAATAGAAACACTCTGCCGCTAAATATTCGCAGGTGAAGGACTGTGCTTATGCAAACAAAGATGAGATGGTCAGGGTGGTGTTTGGCACAAACTCAGCGAAACTGCGAGAGAAACTTTTAAGTGCCGGGTCTTAGCTAACATTAAATAAAGCCGTGGACATCGCACGAGATAGCAGAAGCACAGCTGAGAACCTTCGATGCATATACTCCGAGCGGCTCATGTGAACTGACTGTGAACGCAGTACGTAGAGAACAAGGAAGAGCTCCAAAGAGCGCTGAACAAAAAACGCATTACACAATTGAGAAGCAAAAGAATATGAAGCGAGTGACGCATACAAGCATATTCATAAGTGCAGCTACTGCAGAAACAAAGCACGGTGTAAACCGTAAGTTGAAATTAAGTTTATAGACACGCTGCCGCTGGCGTTTGTCACGCCTACGAGGAATACGATATTCGCGAGATACAAGTTTAATGAGAAGACGTGGGGTATAAACGAGACTTTGGATCACTTTGTAACGGAGTTAAAATTACTGTAACAGAGTTAAACTTGCTGGTGAAGGACTGTGCTTATGCAAACGAATAGGAAAGCAAGGTGTAAAGCTTAACTTTAAATTTAATGAGAAGATGCATTGCTGGGTCTGAGCTAACATAGCAACATTGCACGAGATAGCACAAGCACAGCTGAGAACCTTCGAAGCATGTACTCTGAGCGGCTTACATGAATTGACTGTGAATGCAGTATGCAGACAAAAAGCAACAGCTCCAAAGAACGCTGAACAAAAAACGCATTACACAATTGAGAAGACAGCAAAAGAATATGAACCAAGTAACGCATACAAGCATTTTCATAAGTGCAGCTACTGCAGAAACAAAGCACACGGTGGAAAAAGTCAATGTCCCGCTAAAGGAAGACAGTGTAAAAAAAACCTGTGCATGCAGTGTGTGATGTCTCAAGTAAAGAGGAAGACGAGCTGTTTATTGATGCAGTAAGAAAGGAATCGATGAATGAAACCTGTTATCTTTACAACGGTTGACAAACACGGAATGTAACTTGAACACAACACATCCTCCAAATGTGGATGGAACCTGATTGAAAGAAATACTGATGACAGCAACACTCATAACAGTCACAAAACAATTACATTGACAATCATGTTATGTTATTTTTAAAATGTTCCCTTTTCTTTTTCATAACTTCTTTAACACACTATTGCTCCGCTGCATATATATTTATATATTTATAAATATATACATATACACACACACACACACACACACACATACACATATATATATATACACACACACACACATATATGTGTGTGTATGTATGTGTGTATATATGTATATATGTATATATATATGTATATATATGTATATATGTATATATATGTGGATGTATGTATATATATTGTGGAAGATGGCCCAGACACAGACAGACGGACATCGTTGTGTCCACCACACACTGTTTATTTACAATATGTACAATTTTTGCGCACTCACAAACCCCAGTGCCTCCAGCACCGATTCCCCCAATGTCCAGGCCTCACAGTCTTTGTGCCTCTCACCTGGCCGCCTCCAGTCCTCTCTCCAGCTCTGTCCTCTTCCACCCGACTTCCGCTATCGACTGAAGGGAGGCGGCCCCTTAAATAGGAACCCGGATGGGCTCCAGTTGCTTCCCGGCACTCCTCCGCAGACACGCCCCAGTGTGGCGGAAGTGCCGACATAACCAGGGCAGACGCCCCCTCGCAGTCTGGAGGAGGCACAAGCCCTCCTCCGGTCCTCCTGGACAATACCACAGTGATTCAGGCACCGGGGCGCCGCCTGGCGGTGGCCACGGGTCCCTACAGGGCTGGGCTTCTAAGCCCTTTACCCATGGCCCCCAACATAACCAGGGCGGATGCCCCCTCGGGGTCTGGAGGAGGTCCAAGCCCTCCTCCGGTCCTCCTGGGCATCCCGGCTGGGCTCCAGCCCCGGCCGGATGCCACAGTGCCCCACCGCCAGTGAAGACACATGGGTCTGAGTGGCACTCCCTGAAAGGGCAGCACATCCCCAGAGAGGGTCCTACTATGTCCCCAGGGTCCAACACGGCACCCTGGGACACCCTACTTCGGCACCCCCTCTGACGCCAACGCGCCCCTCTGGTCTGCGCCGCTCTCGCCCCCACCGTCCCCACCAGCCGGGGATCCATTGGCGTCCTGGCGGGGAGCCCTCCCACGGAGCGGCCCGTTCCAGGAGGGCAGGTCCCAAACGATGTCGGTTCCAGCGCTCGTCAGGGTTTCGAGCCTGTAAAAAGAGAAAAGGGAGAGCCAGAAGCACTGCCAGGACACTCACCCCGAGCGTCCTGTCGGTCTCTATACCGGCAGTGCTCACCCCCCCTTACGACAGCCCGCGACTTGCCTGGTTGGCTCCTCCGCCGCAGGTTCCATGCCCATCCTCTTGGTGTAAGTGGAACCGCTCTCGCAGGCGGCTCGTCCAGCCGCCCAGGGGTTTCCCTCTGCCTCCACAGAGGATGGCCCTTCACCGGACGTGCGCACCCAGCGTCGCGTCTTCTCCTGTCGGAGGTACCGGCATTCACCCCTCGGTTCCTCCTTCTCCTCTTGGACGTCTTGATGGTCTGGGTCTGAGCATGGCGACAGCTCAAATCCAGCCCCGTCTGCATCCCTGCAGAGCGACAGGAGACTGCTGCTGACTTGGAGCTGAGGGCGCTAGGACCCAGGGCACTCATCAGCCCTGGTCCTGCCAGCCCCTGCGTACTCGCTCTCCTCGCCTCGCAGGCAGTCTGCACCGCCGCGTCCACTGTTGGGGAATAGCCTACTCGATGCCGGTCCTCCTTAACAAAGTCACGGCCGTATTCGGCAAATCCTCCCTTATGCTTTACGGGGACGTGATAACCTACCTTCCCCGCAATGTCTTGTCGGCCAAAGGCTCCAGTGTCGTGCCAATCCTCTGTCTCACACGGCCTTTCTCCTGACGCGACCGCCTTCCCCTTCAGCTGCTCTAACCAGACGACAAGAACACCCAGCAACTGCAACAAAGGCAACTCGGCGGGCCGAAGGGACTCCTCCGGCTCGCACTGAGCCACTGGCAAAAACAGAGAGACAGACGTCGATGGGATTACCTGTCGATCAGCCCCACTCGTCGTCTGCCTCCTGTGGGCCACTCCCTCTGGCCCAATTGGGTCTCTCTTCGGCACGAGACTGGCGTTTCTTGGTCCTGCCTCTGTACCATCATTGGCGGGCAAACAAGACACACCGGCCAATCCCGTGTCTGTCAGCGGGCGGGACATCCGGCCCGCGGCCATCTTGTCTCCCCTACTCTGGGTGTGGTGGCGTGCCTCCTCACAGCCTCGCAGCTGCGGCGATCCATCGAGCTGCAGCGGCTCCGACTTCGCAGCCTCCTCCGCTGCCGCCCTTGCGCTGTCGACAGCCCGTGGCCCGGCAGGCTCCTGCCACGGACGTGGATCAGGATCGTCCCTCCCTGTAGGAAACAAGGTAAGTGCGACCCCGAAGGGCCGGTTACTGCAGGGCAGGGCACTCACCTCCCGGATCCCGTCACTCCGAGGCCCCTGCCTCAGTGTGGCCTTCTGTGTCGCCACGCCGGCTGGGCCGTCCTTTGCAACAGCGCGACTCTCAGAGCCCGCTGCACTCAGGCGACGCCCGTTCTTCTTCCCCCGCACCTGGGGATGGCCATTCTGCGGTCCGGCGGCGGTCCCTGGGGTAAACCGCTCCCGCGGGGTTGTGCACGGCCCGCTCCCGCAGCCAGTGTGTGGAGTCCGCTGCTGCACCGGGCCGTCCACAGAAATATTTGTTTATTTCGCAGGTCCCCACCTCGACCCAGGTGGAGCATCCTGCCAACTACGCCACTGTGGAAGATGGCCCGGACACAGACAGACGGACATCGTTGGGTCCACCACACACTGTTTATTTACAATATGTACAATTTTCGTGCACTCACAAACCCCAGTGCCTCCAGCACCGATTCCCCCAATGTCCAGGCCTCACAGTCTTTGTGCCTCTCTCCTGGCCGCCTCCAGTCCTCTCTCCAGCTCCGTCCTCTTCCACCCGACTTCCGCTATCGACTAAAGGGAGACAGCCCCTTAAATAGGAACCCGGATGGGCTCCAGCTGCTTCCCGGCACTCCTCCGCAGACACGCCCCAGTGTGGCGGAAGTGCCAGCTGCGCACCCGGAAGCTGTCCGGGTGTCCCCTGTCGTCTTCCCCCAGCACTTCCTGGTGTGGCGGAAGTGCTGGGCTCCAGGGATGTTCAGGCACCGGGGCGCCGCCTGGCGGTGGCCACGGGTCCCAACAGGGCTGGGCTTCTAAGCCCTTTACCCATGGCCCCCAACATAACCAGGGCGGACGCCCCCTCAGGGTCTGGAGGAGGTCCAAGCCCTCCTCCGGTCCTCCTGGGCGTCCTGGCTGGGCTCCAGCCCCAGCCGGATGCCACAATATATATATATATATA
>JANRMT010062831.1:1067374-1099892 GCA_026402145.1 Polypterus bichir lapradei
ATAATAATAATAATAATAATAATAATAATAATAATAATAATAATAATACTATTATTATTATTATTGTTGTTATTAATTCCTTACGTTTTATAGTGCCTTTCTCACTACTCAAAGCAATTTGTAAAAATAAATAAATAAAATAACAGAAAGGAAGCCCCCCGGACACAAACCAGTGATCATTTAACTGCGAGTCAGCAATCTCACTCTTAACCACCACCTCTTCCTGTTAGATAGGCGCATTATAATTTTGAGCACTACTTTTATTTTATACTGTCATAAACAAATTATATCAAAAAGTTTTTTTAAAAAGCCAATTTGAAGCAAAGAGGGTAAGTAATAACTATTTTCTTTTGAAAGTCAATCAAAAATGCTTAAGCCTAAAAAAAGATTGTCCTGTCAAAATAAGAGACTCTTTCACCTTGTTGACGTGACTCATCTTTAAATTAAATGCTGCCAATAAGGAATAATAGAAATCACCGCACTGCTTTCTAACTTTGACGAACTAAAGTTTTATTGGGTGAAAAAAATGATCGTCCGTGACAGATACACTTAATCAGTAGTGTGTGCGACCCACGGTTTGTGAGTTTGAGTGTTTGTGTTGTGTACGCATGTGTGTGTGGTTTCCTCAGTTTTACAATAAAAACAGACATCAGTTATTTGTGAAGCAGGAATATTCTGATCATTCTGGTCCCTGATCACTGATAAACATTCAGAAGAAACAGCGCTATTCCAGTGTTTTCCTCCATAACATCCTTTCAGCAAACAGGACTATGTTCTTGTTGAAACAGATCGCCCTTTAATGAAATGCTGCCAATACGGAATAACAGAAATCACCGGGCGGCTTTCAGGCAATGATAAACCAGCGTCTCGTGAGGTGAAAAAATGGTAGGTACTGCGGTTGCTATCAATGCTTCCTGGTAACTCAGGTTTTGAGAAGAATCTGTTTTGTGGGGTGAAATAATAATCGTCCTTGACAGATTCGCTTAATCAGTAGTACGTGCGACTCATGATTTGTGAGTTTGAGTGTGTGTGTGAGCATGTACGTGCTTGTGTGTGGTTGTGTTACTTTTACTATAAAAACAGTTAAACATCAGTTATTTGTGAAGCGGGAATATTCTAGTCATTTTGATCCCTGATCAACATTTAAAGAAACAGAGCAACTACAGTGTTTTCCTCCATAACATCTTTTCAGCAAACAGGACTAAATTCCTTTCTGAAGCAGATCGCCCTTTAATTAAATGCTGCTAATGCGGAATAACAGATATCACCGGGCGGCTTTCCATCAATGATAAACCAGCGTCTCATGAGGTGAAAAAATGGGAGGTACTGTGGTTGTGATTAATGCTTTCTGGTAACTCTGCTTTTGAGAAGAATCTGTCATGGGTGGGAAAAGAGGGAGCGAGTGAGGCGGGTACAATGAACCGGGGCGGGACGGAGCGAGGCGAAGAGGCGGGTATCTGTGCGAGTGTTTTAAATAATGAAAGGAAAAAAAGTGCTTTGAAATCGAGGACCCTCAACCAAGAGGGCTTACGAAACAAAACGCGACAGACAGACATATGCTACTTGTATAAAATGTGCATAATAATTACAACAGTGTTAAAGCAATGATGAAGCGAAAGGGAGATGCTAAACATGGGTGGCCGCGTTGTGCCTGCCCATAAATCCCAACCAATGTATATATCTGAACGGATCTATCTGAACCAATATATATATCAGAACGGATGTATCTGAACCGATGTATATATTTAAACCAATCTATTTTAACCAATATATATATTCAAACCAATGTATATCAACCAATATATATATTTCAACCAATGTATATATTTGAACGGATGTATTCAAACCAATGTATATATCTGAACGGATGTATTCAAACCAATGTATATATCTGAACGGATGTATCTAAACCAATGTATATATATCAGAACGGATCTATGCAAACCAATTTATATATATCTCAACCAACGTATCTAAACCAATGTATATTTCTGACCGGATGTATTCAAACTGATGTATATATCTCAACCAATATATCCCAACCAATGTATATATCTGAAACGAAATATATATCTGAACGGATGTATTAAAACCAATGTATATATTCAAACCAATGTATCTGAACCGATATATATCTGAACCAATGTATATATTTACGAACCAATCTTTTTTTCCTGAACGGCCCTTCATAATATATATATATATATATTTATATATGTACGAGGTGTGTCAGAAAAGTAATGAGACTGGCAACACTGCAAGCGATCTGGCAACGCTGCGCTGTTGTCCTTGATAGAGCACGTGTATCAGTACCCTCCCATAGCTCAGTGCGAGTTTCAACTCCTTCCATTAACTACATGATTTTTGTGACTGCTATTAGCGAAGTTGTGTTTTTGGTTGTGCGTCACGCAAAATGGAACAGCGGAATTTGGAGCAACGTTGTGCCATTAAATTTTGTGTTAAGCTTGGAGAATCGGCAAGTGTGACGTTTGAAAAGTTAAAACAGGCCTATGGGGAACATTCTTTATCCCGAGCTCAAGTTTTTCAGGGAGGCCTTCAACTTCGAAAACCAATGAAAACATCGAACGTGTGCTTACTCTTGTGAGATCAGACCGTCGTTTAACATTAAGAATGTTGAGTGAACAATTAAATTTGAACAGATTTACCGTTCATCAAATTTTGACTGAATATTTGCACATGCGAAAGGTCTGTGCCAAAATGGTGCCGACAAACCTCACAATTGAGCAGAAGGACAATCGAAAAAACGCATTCCTATGGTTCCCCAGCCCCCTTATTCACCTGACCTCAGTCCGTGTGACTTTTTCCTTTTTCCTAAACTGAAAAATGTCCTCAAAGAACGTCATTTCGGGACTTTAGAAAACATTCAAAAGAGTGCAACGGACATGCTGAAGACCATACCGCTGCTACCAACAGTGGGAACAACGTCTCCATCAGTGTGTAGCTGCCCAAGGGAACTACTTTGAAGGGGATAACATTGATGTTTGAAAAAAATAAAAACTTTGGTAAATAAAAAATCAGTCTCATTGCTTTTCTGCCACACCTCGTATATATATATATATATATATATATAAATATATAAATAAATAATTTTTAATGTAGGTAGTGTGGGCACCCCTGGACTATAGCCTTAACAAGAGGTTATGGGTAAAAAAAAATCAATATTATTAAGCATAGCTAAATTTTACATATCAAAATATTTTCTATAAAGTACTGTACTGTATGTAATGGTGTGATTCACTAACTACCATGACAGCATTTTTTTAAACTACCATTTTTAATAAAAACAAGATTTTAAATTATAAGGCATTTGATACAGTATGAGATGTTGATTTCTTTTCACATCACTCCTTGTTCACAAGTAATTTGAATATCTTAAATGTGAATTAGAATGTTAATGCTTGAATGTAGCTTATAATAGGGTTTAGCTTTATTTTCTATAATTTGATTCTCAAATGAAACATTCTGGACACTTGTTTAACTCTGAAGCCATAGGTAGAAATGCATGTGTCAATTTAATTAGTAAAATATTAGATTAAAAAAATAGCTGGGATATGAATATAGAAACTGTTTAGCTTAAAGATTGAAAGTTGAGAGGTAATAATATATGTATTTTAAGATAATTGTAACTTTTGAAAATAACCTGTTAGCCTTAGATGAAGTGAAATACAAGTTTCTTTTCTAAATAATGTAAATCCCAAGGCTGCACATAATTGAACGATATTCTGTAATTAGAACAATTGAGAAAGGGAATGTGGAGTTTAACTGTTTTAGTTTATTTTTATCTTATTAAAAGAAATAATTACAAATTTACCAGATCAGACTGTGGATTTCTTTTTTGACTTCTGCTTGCTGTGCTGACTGAGAGATGTTCTCTGGAGGACATTGGTATTATATTACATTCGTGATGAAAAGGGGATCGAGAATGCCTGTCTAGGTTCCAGTTCAAGACTGGAATAAGAAAGTAAATACGAGGGATATCCAGAAAAAAAGGTTACAAGTGCCCTGGAGGGTGCAGGGAATTTTTTTTTCGAAGGTTGGCATACCTGCGTGTAGGGGGGTCCTAACGGTCAAAATAAGCCCGGGACCGCGTCAGTCAGTTGTGAAATGTCATCACAGCAAGCGAGTTTGTCAACCTCTGCTGAGGCCGTTTGCTCCACCTACCTACCTGTCTTTTGGGACAGAAAAGGGGTTTTGTTGGTGGATTTCATGGCCAAAGGGACCACCATCAATGCTGAAACATATTGTGAGACCCTAACAAAATTGAAAAAAAAAATTAAAGACAAAAGGAGGGGAATGCTGACTCGTGGTGTGTCCTTCCTTCACGACAACGCCAGACCCCATACCGCTTGTGTGACTCAGGAACTGCTTGTGTCCTTTGGATGGGATATTGTTACCCACCCACCCTATTCCCCGGACCTTACGCCCTCAGATTTTCACCTTTTCACCAAACTGAAAGAATTCTTGGGTGGGAAATGTTTTTCCAACGATGAGGAGGTGAAGGAGACAGTGGAGAAGTGGCTTTCGGAGGTGGAGTGGAGCGTATTCGACGAGGGTATAAAAAAGCTGGTGCCCAGGCTGAAGAAGTGCATCGAAGTTGACGGTGATTATGTTGAGAAATAAACACATATTTTGGAACATACCCTGTAAATTTGGTTGAAATATATTCATTTTTCGATTTTTAACAGCTGTTGTAACCTTTTTTTCTGGATATCCCTCGTACTTTAAATTTTTCTACAGGAATCTCCACAGAACACGACTCTTTAACTAATAACATCCATGCCACTCTACTTACTCTTTTCTTTGGTTAGGCTTGCTGATCCTGGACATATTCATGTTCTCTATAGGAGAACTAGAACATTCAGCTCTTATGAACTTATAATATTGTAGCGACTAAGGAGGGTGAGACGCAAAACAAGTGCTGGAAACGTGGTGCTCCAAAGATGCTGAATTTATTAAACAAGAACTGAACAGAACAGCAATAAAACTTCCCCAGCCCGCTGTTTAGGGTCGCTAGGCACACCTATAAGACAACAAAATATCACTATTTGTTTTGTCTTTACCCGTTTTTTGTACACTTTTGACTTTTGAGACTTTCTTTCTCTCTCCTCATCCATACACACCTGCCCCCACACACCCTTCCTTCATGTCTCCTCTTTCCCCTTGCACACACCCTTTCTGTCTTTCTATGTACGAGGTGTGGCAGAAAAGTAATGAGACTGGCAACACTGCAAGCGATCTGGCAACGCTGCGCTGTTGTCCTTGATAGAGCACGTGTATCAGTACCCTCCCATAGCTCAGTGCGAGTTTCAACTCCTACCATTAACTACATGATTTTTGTGACTGCTATTAGCGAAGTTGTGTTTTTGGTTGTGCGTCACGCAAAATGGAACAGCGGAATTTGGAGCAACGTTGTGCCATTAAATTTTGTGTTAAGCTTGGAGAATCGGCAAGTGTGACATTTGAAAAGTTAAAACAGGCCTATGGGGAACATTCTTTATCCTGAGCTCAAGTTTTTCGCTGGCACAAATCATTTTTGGAAGGCAGAAAACACGTTGAAGATGAACACCGTTCAGGGAGGCCTTCAACTTCGAAAACCAATGAAAACATCGAACGTGTGAACACTCTTGTGAGATCAGACCGTCGTTTAATATTAAGAATGTTGAGTGAACAATTAAATTTGAACAGATTTACCGTTCATCAAATTTTGACTGAACATTTGCACATGCGAAAGGTCTGTGCCAAAATGGTGCTGAAAAACCTCACAATTGAGCAGAAGGACAATCGAAAAAACAAGTGTCTTGATCTTCTTGACAGAATCGCTAATAAGCAAGATTTCTTTAGTCGTGTGATCACAGGTGATGAATCATGGATTTTTGAATATGATCCTGAGACCAAGAGGCAAAGTCAGGAGTGGCACACTGCAAACTCTCCTCGACCAAAGAAAGCTTGAATGAGCAAATCGAAGATCAAATCAATGCTGATTTGTTTTTTTGACAAAAGGGGAATCGTCCACAAAGAATTTGTTCCTCCAGGACAAACTGTCAACCAAGTTTTTTATAAAAACGTCCTTGAAAGGCTCAGAAAAAGGGTAATTCACGTGAGACCAGACATTGCAGACAAATGGATGCTCCATCATGACAACGCCCCATGTCACACTGCCCTCTCCATAACAGAATTTTTGACCTCAAAAGGCATTCCTGTGGTTCCCCAGCCCCCTTATTCACCTGACCTCAGTCTGTGTGACTTTTTCCTTTTTCCTAAACTGAAAAATGTCCTCAAAGGACGTCATTTCGGGAAAACATCCAAAAGAGTGTAACGGACATGCTGAAGACCATACCGGTTGAAGACTTCCAGCGCTTCTACCAACAGTGGGAACAACATCTCCATCGGTGTGTAGCTGCCCAAGGGAACTACTTGAAGGGGATAACATTGATGTTTGAAAAAAATAAAAACTTTGGTAAATAAAAAATCAGTCTCATTACTTTTCTGCCACACCTCGTAGTTGTACAAACGCAGAGCCTGCCCTATACAGAGTAAACAGAAAACATTAATTACGTCACAATATTAATGGGGTTGGTTTCAGGGTTCTTGCTGACTGATAGATACCCTACTGCTCCACATTCCCTCTAAGGGTGGAAAGATTGATATTTAGTTTGCAAAGTTATTTACATAATAGAAAAGGTTATGTGCCAATAAATAGTTTGAATATTTTGAGATGATTGAATGCTTTTCCTTTGGTATGTATATATATTTTAAGATTGACTTTATTTTATATTGTGGTGACCTGTTATGATGAATATGCTTTTGAGTGGGGTCCACAACAATGGCCAAACTAGATACAACTATAGAGAATATTTTATTGAGGGATCTATTTTTGAACATAATGGCTACAATGAGTGGAAACTTCTGCATTGTGCTTACCAGCTGCAGAATTCGTTTTTGACCATTAAAAACAAATTGGCTAACAGACGAGCAAAGACTGGATAAAATGACTATTTTACTGTTAGCGTTATTTTTGATAAGGGGTACCCTCAAAGAAACAGGCCAAATATCTCATGAGACACTATTTTTGGGATCCATAAGTAACTTAAAGATGAAATATTGCAATGCTGAATAAGATGGAACAAAACTTTTAAGTTTTTGCACCTGCAGGTAAAAGCTGTTTATCCTAGTACATTTTTTATGACAGCGCATGAATTTGAACCTGGAGACTGATCTGTGCTAAAGGTCTGCAGACAAACGAATCATCCGACTCCAAAGAGAAGCAAGCCATGCCAGAGAGGGGATCAAGCTGTGGACCAGGCCATTGATCAATTGACTACTGAACAACATACTCAAATTCCAGTCCAAGGGATCACGGGTTCCTGCTGCTAACAAGTCAACAGTGCTGGTGACCATTGACATCAAAAGATAATCGTGGGTCCAGAATCGTAGAGGGCAGCCTGCATGGCATCCAGACCAGAGCCTCATTCATTAGATGCAGAGTTCCAGGATATTGAGATTCCTTTGCTTTAGGGTATTGGACCCCAAGATCTGATTTACACTTTTACTGTGTAGGGTTCTATGTTCTTTGCCAGAGCCCACTATAACTATGCTTGATATACCTTACAATTTTTCTATTTGTTTTCAGTTTTATGACAGTTGTTGACCAAGTACTTGAATTCTTCTTGCCCTAGGAGTTGGAACCACAACCTATTCTGTCTTTTCTGCAGCAATGTCTTTAAGGAAGATATGAACCATGGAGTTATGGATGGTATAGGAGGAAAGGCTAATTATCTGCAAGCACAGCAAAGCAAATTAACTCCTTTTCATAAGCAATATGTTTTTATTGAATATTTGTAACTATTTTATTAATGGAAATACTGCACAATTATTATTTAAATTGTTTAACCTGTATAGCAATTGGAGTAGTATAACTGAAGAAGTTTAGAAAATGTGATTAGCATAACATGGTCAGCACTTAGAGTAAAGAGTAAATATTTTTAGATAGATGTTTCTAGTACATCTGAGTCTATTGATACTTAAAAAAGTTTTAAGGAACAATGTCTGTATGTAATTTGGACTGTTAATCAAATTTTAACACATTATTATTAGCATTTGCAGCATTACCAGTTAAAAGTCAGTCCAATTTAAACTTTCTTGGTTATTG
The DNA here is from genome assembly GCA_026402145.1 of Polypterus bichir lapradei. Classification (NCBI taxonomy): domain Eukaryota; kingdom Metazoa; phylum Chordata; class Cladistia; order Polypteriformes; family Polypteridae; genus Polypterus; species Polypterus bichir. Next base: position 1,075,545 of record JANRMT010062831.1, read on the forward strand.
GTTTTATTAATTGAATGAATAATAAGAGTTTAACATAACTTATTTGTTAACTATGAAGAATGGTAATAAACTTGAGGGACAGTCAGGTGTTTTAGGAATAGAAACACTCAGGACAAAATGTCTAAATCTATTGATATAAGGTGAAGGTAAAGTTTAAACTAGAAGTCTCTTGATTCAAGCAAAATGAGCCATTTGCTAACTATTTTTTTATGAAGGATGTGAATTTTATTGTGTAATAGTAATTGATACAGAAAGATAGAACAAATATGAATATTAAAGTATTAGGAATTTTGCATTAGGATTAGATGCAACATCAGGACAGATTTTATATTGGGTTTTAAGGTTTAAATGTGCTAAATTAGATGCAGGGTATAGTATAAACCTTTAAAGTTTGTAGAACATGGTATAAAAGCAAAGACATTTGTGGGATAGTGCTAAGTGTTTTTAGGAACTGGGGTAATTAGAGCTATATAGACAGAAATAGTTGGTGGTAATACAGGACAAATAATTATTATGGCTTTTTGGGTCTACGTAATATAGAAGTCAGCAGAACAAAGTAATAATTTGGCACAACAGAGATGGAGTGTCTTATGCATGGAGTGATGAGTGAGCAGTTTGTGAAATTGGAAAGCCTAGATACAAACCAAGGACCCCAGCTGGTGACAGAAGACTTTAACATCAATATGAAGTTTGGGTACATCCCTTGCAATTTTAACGTGACCTTGACATGAGCCAATGGCTCATTCTTGAATTGACACCTACTTTTAGCAATATAGCTGTTTTTATGCAGCAAAGGTGATCATCTAATCTAAGGCCACAGCACGATGTAAATTGGAGCAACTTTGTGAATGAGAGCACGAGGATGTGAGCATGGTTGTTTGTATAAGGATTCTATCTCTGGTTATTGCTGTACACATCATTGGCACAATAAACTAGGGACTGGATGTTTTAAACATAAATACTTATAATGACTGTGTCAGCACCAACAATATAATATTAAATGATCTCTGGCTATTGATGAAAAATATAGGAGTAAGTACACTTCTGTGAACTAAGACAGCTAATGTTTGTTGGATAAGAAGGAAATCAAATAGTTGACAGTGTTTTTATCATCATAAATGGAAGTTGTGAGGCTATGGGATATAAATCTGAGATTTACAGAGGAAATGCCAGTATACTCTGAAAAAAAAAGAACATTGATACATGTTATTTGATTTTACTGATTTATGTGATTTATCTAGGTATTAATGATTTGCACTGATTTCTATTAATACCCAAATGCAGCTAGCCAGGAATCTTTTACTTCCTTTTAGCCTCTAAGCAGGGACATATTCAGTATACATACATTTTATACAGATTAGGAATAGGGTTATAATAGGAAATTATTCTTTAGTTTTAGTGAGTCTTTATGAAGTCTCAAAGGGGGGAATGTGGAGGAATATTTTTAGGGTAACATAGCATTCATCTTAAAGAAACAGCATAAAGGGTTAATAAATTTGGGAAACCAAATAAAGGTCAAGTGAACAATGAAATGTACACTGAAATATAAGATTTGGTATAGGAAAAATACTAAGATGGTCAAGTAAATAAACAATGTACCAGAAGAAAGGCTGATGTAATATATAAAATGTACTGAAGGATGACTAAGAGATGAAGGGTGGTGGCTCATCTCAAAAGGTATAAGAAGAACCAGAATATAATATAAAATTATTCTATATAAATATTTGGGTGTAAACCAACGAACCAACCACAGTAAGATGTTTGCATTGATTGACACTGTATATAAATTCAACAGTTTATAAAATGAACTTCTATCCTTTGTTTCTCTGATCATTCTGACCATGCTGTAACAGACTGCTTTTGAAGAATGCTCCCTCCAAGGCATTTTGCCGAGAAGTCATTAAAAGATACAATGAACAGCTTTTCTCCAGCCTGATTACTGAATTGTCCTATTAGAGGATGTTTCTTTCTTTAATAAGATGTTAAATTTCGACCACACCTGAACACAGAAATATTCTCAGAACACTACTTCTCTGCCTCAGTAAAATGCTGTAGGATTCTGTGTTGCCGTAATACAATTTATTAAAAAAAAAAAAAAAAAAAAAAAAATATATTCTTTAAATGGTCATTATAAAGCTTATACAGGCTTATATACATATAGGGACTGTAGGTTTGTACTTAAGTTGAATTTGTATGAAAGTCAGAACAGGTACATTATTTTAATAAATGCTATCGTTGCCAATGAATGATGGAGTTTCACCTCTCTCTGACCTTTTTATTATTTCTACTTTATTTTTAATGGTGATGGTTTTTCTCTTCTTTACTATATCATCAGCACTTGCATCAAATTTGTGTTTCAGAGACATTCTTGAAGGGTGAAGACAAAAGGTTAAGATGAGCTCCTCTGCACAACACTGTACAACAACAACAACAACAACATTTATTTATATAGCACATTTTCATACAAACAGTAGCTCAAAGTGCTTTACATAATAAAGAATAGAAAAATAAAAGACACAATAAGAAAACAAAATAAATTAATTAACATCGAATAAGAGTAAGGTCCAAGGGTCAGGGGGGACAGAAAAAACAAAAAAAAACTCCAGACGGCTGGAGAAAAAAAAAATAAAATCTGTAGGGATTCCAGACCATGAGACCACCCAGTCCCCTCTGTACACGCTATCACTGCAGGAAGGCACTAGTCATCACACGTCTGATATACTGACAAGAGACAGCTTCCTGCTATGTGCATAACAGTACAAGCAGGCTTGCTATTGAGAATGAATGTGGGCGGCGAGGGGAGGTTCATCACCAGCCCACCTCACAGTCACCTCCACTACAGTATGCTGCCTGCAGCGTCTGCCCACTGAGAACGAACGCGGTGCAGCCAAAGGCGGGTAGTGAATCGCTCACCACTGCCCCCATTAAACAGGCAGCCATCCCAGGCACACTACAATGCTTCCCCCCGCCTATTCACCCTCAATGGCCTCCTTTCAGCCACAACCGGGTCACCTCTTGCAGCATTACCAGCCGCCCGCCGAGAACGAATGGGGCAACCGTGTCTGGTGGGTGAGCAGTGAAACCTCTTGCCGCCAGGAACCACCCAAGGACACTATACGGCGCATGCGTCGCAGCTGCGGCCCTGTTCATAAGTCGTAGGTTGGATGTCCGTAACCTGGGGACTACCTGTATAGTTTTTTCCTCCACATTTACAAGGAATGTAAAAAAAAGGAATGTAAAAAAATAATGTATAGTATATTCTGAAATTGTTATACAGTACACCCCCAAAATTCGCAGGGGTTACGTTCCTAGAGCACCCGCGAATTGTGAAAAACCGTGAATTTTGGATGTGGTTAAAAAACATGCCTATTAGTTTACCCCTAAATATGACCCCAAACACTTTATTTTTAATTTCAAACTCAACTTAATAAATTCCTGCGTATGATCATGCGGGTTGGTGGCAGGATTGGCACTCCAGCCACCGTAAAAAAACTTCACAAAGCTCAGAGACTACAGAAAGGACTACTTTTTGCTCATTGTGCGAGTGGCTCTGCTGAAGCCGCCCATAGGAAGACTGCTTGCATCATGAAGGGGATGTGGGAAAGCCCTTGGGAGCCCCATCCCCGGTAGAGTCAAAACCATTGGAGAGTCAACAGGGTCGGGTCTGTTGGGGATCGGAACTGGTGTGGTGCTGAGGCATCGCCCGCTACACGGCAGCACTCAGGTCCCAATTTGAGGCAGCCCATACAGGTGGGTGCATGGAACATCTTGTCTCTCCGGCAAGATGATCATCTTCCTCTGCTGTCGGAGGAGCTGTGTAAACACCAGATTTCAGTGGCGGCACTCTCTAAGGTGCGTAGACTGTGGACTGGCCAGATCCCTGTAGGTGGATACACCTTCTATTGGTCTAGTTGGTCTGATGGCTGTCATACTCAGGGAGTAGCTGTTGCTGTAGCGGATTGGCTTCTTCTGATGGCGTCCAATGTCACTCCTTCAAATGAGCGTATTATGGGACCCAGATTATGGCACTCCCTGGGTGCCTTGTCTATTGTCTCAGTGTTTGCTCCGACCACGGTGAGTGACGTCTCAGCGAGGGAGACATTTTACTCGCAGCTTCTTTCGGTGGTTGATGGGTGCCCACGAGGTGACACTCTCTGGTCATGGGTTACTTCAATGCAACCACTGGCACTGATACAGGACCGGCTATGAGGATTGCCTCGGTCCCCATGGGTCTGGTGACCGTGGTGAAAGTGACTCCATATTCCTTGACTTTGCAAAAATTCAGGGGCTGCGAATCGCTGGATCCTGGTTCCAGCGTCCTGTACCGCATTGTTGGACTTGGTATTCCAATACTGGTGGTGCGGTGAAGGAGATCGATCACATCCTTGTGGGCAGACGCTGGAGGCTCTTGCAAAAGTGCAGGGTCTACAGAAGTGCCCAGTTTGTGAATTCTGACCACAGACTTGTTGTTGCTACTCTTAGGATCCAGCTTAGGTCCAGTAGGTTACCACCTACTAGGAAAATGAGCCTGGACGAGGCCAAACTCTAAGACCAGACTGTTTGTAATGAGTTTGTACGCAGTTTGTGTGAGGAACTTTCAGATTTGAGTACAACTGCCGATCCTAATGTGATGTAGGAGACCTTCTGTGACAAGACCCTGAATGTTGCTGAGGGTTGTGTTGGTGTTACCGGTGTTCCCAGAAGGAAGTGTTTCATCTCGCAGGGCACCCTGGATATCATTGAGAGGAGTCGCAGCGCACGGCTCAATGGCAACTCTGGTCTGTACCGGAAACTGAGAAGGACGGCTGTAAGGGCTCTGAGGGCAGATAAAGAGGCGTTTGTTAGAGGAATCTGTAAGCAAGTGACACACCATCTGTGGTCTAGCAACCCATGTCCTGCTTACAGCAGAATCAAAGCATTACGCACATCTGAATCTGTTCCTCGGAGAGTCACAGTCAGGGTAGCTGATGGAACAGTCCTTACGGATGACACTGCAGTTGTGACCCACTGGGCTGGCTACTTTGAGCAGTTGTTCAAAGCTGATCCTCTGGCTAGGACGTTGGATATCTCTGGGTCCATGGTTCTTGAGGCTGATCCTCCAATTAGCTGTGAACCACCCAATCTCACTGAGATTGCACAGGTGGTGAACCAGCTGAGGGGGGGGAAAGGCTGCAGGGATCCGGGGTGAACTTCTCCAGGCTGGTGGTAAGGCTGTCCTCCTGGCATTGCAAGCAATCTTTGCTTCCATTTGGGAGACTGGCATCATCCCAACTGACTGGAAAACAGGACTTGTCGTCCCAATTGGAAAGTGAAGGGTGATCGCCTGGATTGCAGCAACTACAGTGGGATAACACTGCTCTCGTTGCCAGGTAAGGTCCTTGCTAGGGTCGTCCTCAATTGGATCCGTGATCACTTGCTCACCTACCAGCGACCAGAACGTCTGGTTTTACGCCTAAGAAGTCTACCATTGACCTCATCCTGGCACTGAGGGTTGTCATCGAGCGCAAACGCAAATATCGGCAGTTTCTTTGCAGCCTTTGTCAATTTTCACAAATCGTTCGACTCAGTTGATCGAGCTGCCCTGTTGGACATCCTGAGGGTTCACAAGATCCCCTCAAGGTTGCTGGATATCATGGCCGGCCTATACACTGGTACTGTGAGTGCTGTGCAGAGTGAAGGTAGGACCTCTGCGTTTTTCCCAGTTGATTCTGGGGTTCGTCAGGGGTGTATTCTTGCTCCTACTCTGTTCAATGCTTGTATGGACTGGGTGTTGGGCAAGGTTGTGTGATCCAGTGGCTGTGGGGCATCTGTTGGTGAAGAAAGATTCACGGATTTTGACATTGCTGATGATGTTGTTCTCTTCGCGGAGTCAATGGAGACTCTGATTGGGGCACTCAAGAGACTGAGTGAGGAGTCTGAGTGTCTGGGCTTGTGAGTGTCCTGGATAAAAACCAAGATCCAGGCCTTTAATGACCTCTTGGGTACAGCCATCAGCAGTGTGTCTGTTTGCGGAGAGGGTGTTGATCTTGTTGATAGGTTTACTTACCTTGACAGTGACATTCATGTCTCTGGTGACTCTTCCTATGAAGTCAGTCGACAGAATGGGAGAGCTTGGGGGGTCATGAGGTCACTGGAAAGGGTTGTGTGGTGCTCCCGATATCTATGCAAAAGGACAAAGGTCCAAGTCTTTTTAGAGTCCTGGGGCCTCATGCATAAACGGTGCGTACGCACAGACATTTTGCGTAAGAACTTTTCCACGTTCAAATCGCAATGTATAAAACCTACACTTGGTGTAAAGCCACGCACTTTTCCACGGTACCTCATACCTTTTCTTACGCAAGTTCTCCGCTCAGTTTTGCAGACTGGTGGCAACCAGCGTCAAAGCAGTGCTACTGTTCCTGTGTGGTTACTCTTTATTTTCCTGACGCGGCTTTATAAATACACTGAAACTAACCGCATATTGTTTATTAGTGTAATGCATCTGATTGTAATTAACTTGTAACAATATAATGGTCCAGAATATAGCCATAGTATTCCAAATGCCATAACTGCTTTAGCGTTGTTACTCTCACTGCACCTTCTTATTCTCTTTTTCAGCTGCTCCCATTACGAGTTGCCACAGCGGATCATGTTTTTCCATATTACTCTCACTGCAACACTCAGAGTATTTATATCACTGTATCCGAGTGTAAATCACAGCAGCAGCTGATCAGAAAGAGAATTATCGGTATGCAGCATCAAGCACACGCTGTCTCAGCCACGGCAAAACGTTTCAAAGCCTTTCCTGTACGGACCTCGCGGTTCAGAAACAGTTTAATCCCAAGAACTTTAAACGCACTCAATCAATTACTCCTTGTAGAACTATCTGTACTTATAAGTAGAATTACCTCACTGTAAACTTGCACTACAGTTATAATATTGCACAACCTGAGCCACTTTATAAAGCGCGTATTTACATATGATGACAATATCATTTTTAAGATGAAATGCAGCAAAATATGTTTATTATATTATACAGATAAAACTTTAACTTCATTTAAATAATCTATATTCTTCACTGGGACTGGTGTGAAGGATAGAATAATTAAACATGTACTACGAAGATATTTCAATGTTCCTTAAACGTTTTGAAGAATCGGCGCTCTAAGGTTACAGATGGCTTAATGTCTATTACAGAGCTGATTGTGTGGCGATCGGTTACTTGGAGAAAGAAAAGCAAGGACTGCAGGGGCAGCCACGCCAATATATATTGAATATAAAACAGAAAGAGAAAATAACGACACAGCTAAAAACGCAGCGGCAAATTTCGACAAAAGTTGAGCACGAGGCTGCTATGCAGTGTCCGCAACCAACGTGGCCACCCACTATGCATAAGATACCATATTGACATTGGCGGGCGAAGGGGCCACCAATTCTTTCTCTGCCCAGGGCCACCACAAGCCTAGAGCCTCCCATGAGTACTGCTGCAATAAATCATTTCATCGAAGGTCACACACAATCACTGCGGTGTGAAACCCACGTTTAATAATGTGCTTTAACTCCTATCATCATAAAAATGATATCACGTATACATCTCAGTATTTTAATTATTCAGAGAGCTGTAATATCACGAATGTAATGGATTCTGTGTCCAGTCGGAGGAAGAGAGCCGGTTTAAGAAGCAAGTAGTGATTCACACACATAGAGCACATAGAAGATCAAATACAAAACAAAGCATTTAATGTGCTACTTTAATTATGATGTAATTTGAGAAACTGGTTAATTAAACGATTTTAAGATGACGTTTATGATATTCTACTTTAATGACAAAATAAACTACATGATTAAAGTGGAAATTTTGAGATTGAAGTTGACATTTTGTGCTTTTTCATATGACACTCAGATGGTGGGCTACGACTCGCCTTTTCATGGCGACTTTGATATCTGACAACTTCTTTTTTATTTCTGGCACTGTGTGGCTTTGTGAACGTGAGCTTTCAAGTTTCTCCAACACGCTATGTCACTCGATCAACTTCCTTTTGTTGAATATACCACAGTTTAAATAAACAAATAGTATGTTTTTCCTTTGCCTCCACTTGGTATTTGCTGAAATTCTTATATTTCCCCCCGTGCTTTTCCCATTGTCTTTTCACAGAAGGCTGAGCTTAAGAGCGATTTATATTGATTTGCATATTCAAAGAGGTGTAATTCTGGGAGGAGTTGGGGCGAGACAGAAGGCGCGTGCACGAGCATTACTTTTCACGCTGACCGGGATTTATGCAGCGGAAGAACGCGGAAGTTGGAGTACGCACTGATTCCTGCATCTGGATTTTTCTGTGCATAAGCACATTTCGGCTTTTGTGCTTACGTCATGTTATAGTGCGAATTCTACGTACGGCGTTATGCATGAGGCCCCGGTGCTTCCTGTCTTACTATATGGTTGCGAGACATGGATGCTATCCAGTGACCTGAGATGAAAACTGGACTCCTTTTGTACTGTATCTCTCCGGAAAATCCTTGAGTACCGTTGGTTTGATTTTGTGTCGAATGAGCGGTTGCTCATGGAGTTCCGAATGAGGCACATTACCTGCATTGTGAGGGAGCGTCAGTTACGGCACTACAGCCATATGGCGCATTTCCCCTAGGGTGAGCCAGCTCGTAAGATCCTCATTGTTTGGGACCCGAGTGGCTGGACCAGGCCAAAGGGTCGCCAACGTAACATCTAGCTGCGGCAGATAGTGGGTCATTTCCGGAGGGTGGGACTGGATCGCGCATCTACCTGGGGGGTTGCAAACTGGGAACCCGAGTTGTTTTGTTGTGTAGTGGGTGCAGCAACACACTGTACCAGTGCATGCTCCCCAACTTGACTTGACTTAATACATTAACATTACCTAAAAATAAAGAATGTAAAGGTAAACCTGTATACTGTACTACTATGTCTCCCACAGTGCTAGAATGTAAGATACCGATGTTACCACTATATGTACTGTAATTCATGCAAGCGCGTTTTCATTGCCAGAAGCCTTAGACAGTGCAGCTCCTTTCGGCGGCATCTTGGGGCTTTAACCATTAAACTGCCACATACTTGGGGGTTAATGCATCCTAGGACGCCAAATACTTTTTTTTTGCTGCACTTTAAGTAAACGTCACAATTAACAAAGAAAAAGTGAAATTTTAATGGAACACATTTTTTTTCATGCAAAGAGCATCACAATTACTACATCACTGATCATTCTACACACTGCTAATGAACTGAAAAACTATTTAAAAAACTACTGGAACAATATGTACAAAGTGCAACTGACGCCATGGACGAAATTCAGTAAATCACTGAGCCAACTGCGCTTGAACTGGCTGCACGCAAGTACAAAGAGGTAAGCGCTGATGCTTGCAGGCTAGTCTTAGTTCAGTGGCTCAATTCCAGGGACAGTGAGGCTGCAATGCTGCAGAGTGACACGCTTGGATCAGAGAATTGCACAGAATTGCACAGAAACACAGGAGATTAGAGAAATGAACTTTATTCAAACACTTCAAACAAACATGTCTCTTTTAGAAGTAAAAGGAGCTCAGTATGCAGTTAGTTATCGATTAAAGAATAGACAAACATCATAGGGGAGCACAACCCCCAACAGGAGCAGAGAATGTCTCGGGGAGGAGAGAGAAACAATGCAATCAGCCAAAAAGGAAAGGTGCTGCTCAGGCTTTTAAGTAAGCGTAGCGTGAGAAGCTGCAAGTAAGCACAGCAAGTAAAGGAGCAATGTGAGGGTAATCTATCAGCGTTTTTTAAGAGGGGGTTTTTTAGGAGTGTCTGTGTCTTCTAGGGGTGTGTTCAGCCCCTCTGCTCACAAGGGGCTGCCGCTAAGGTTCACACCATCGGGAAGACCGTGATTTTTTTATTTTTATGGTGGAGATTCCAGGGACGCACCCTGCCTTGACCTGACCTGCGCGCACTCACAAACACAGACAAAAACAAAGCAAACCGGTAATCAAACAGCAAATAAAGAATGTAATGGAAACAAATGAAATAAGAAAACAACGATACCACCCCTGTTTCTCTTGTGGTGATTACACATTAAATACAACAAAGCTCAAACAAAACACACACGGTAAATCATGAAAAAGTTAATGAAAAATGGCAACGGATGAAATGTAATGATGAAAATAGATAGTCTAGAGATCCGCACATTGAATGTGAATGTACAGATAGTCCTACCGGTAGTTCCTGAAATGGAGAAGACGGATGGACGGGTTCAGGAGCACTCCTTTCTTTGCAGGATGGCCATGAATCCACTTACAGTCCTCGTGTACACAGGCAGATGGCAGACAATCCAAACGCATGAAACGATTCAGGACAAAATGAATAAGTACAGGTAACCCAACAGAAGACAGACAGACAGGAACTTGAAACACAAATTACAAAAACTTTTTTTTTTGCTTTTGCTCACCGACCCTCTTTTTAAAAGCCGCGCTGACATCCTTTGACCTCAACAGCAGAAGACCAAACAGAGCCAGTGCAGGGACTGCTGGGAGTTGTAGTTTCAAATTCTATTGGCTACTTTCACCATCCCAAGTCGCGGTTTTCTCTACAGTTGCTTCCTATTCTCTCTACAGTACAGTATTGCCACGAAAAAAGCCATAAAAATTGTGGAGGATATTTGCGGTTTCCAGTAACAATTATTAGTTAAGTCCTATGGAAAAATCCGTGAATGACTGAGGCCGCGAACTCTGAACCGCGACTTCGCGGGGGTCTACTGTACATTATTAATATTACTGTTTTTCATCACAGATTCTACAAGTCTTCAATGTTCCTTACCATACAGTATGATTAACAAAGTACACAATGTATTTCAAATGTTTTAAGGCCTTTCAGAGTTGTATTTCTTTGTAAGAAGACGTAAAACAGGCTTTTAGTCTTTTGGGCTTTGACTCCTACTGGTTAACGATTAACAGTATGCATCTGAGACAAGCATTAAGTCCTTTTATACATTTTATTCATTATACCATAGGCATTGTAAGCCAGCATCAACAAAATGTAATTCATCGAAGGGATCAGGGGTGGTATTGTTGTTTCCATTAGTTAATTTAATTTTCATTATACTTTTTTTATCGTTTAAGTTCCCAGCATGTTTTCTTCTTTGTCTCTGTAGTGTGTGTGTGTGTCGTGCCAAGGCTGGGGTTGTCCCTGGTAATCCTCGTATAAAATAAATAAATCACCGTCACTCACGACGGTGTGAATCTGAGCGGCTTCTGGCCGCTACAGAGTTTGGCGAGCCGGGTAGAAGCCAGGGTTATTTACGACACCTTCTAGTGCGACTTCACTAACACCCTTTCAGAAGCATGTCTGTTGTAAGCGCAGTGCAGGGTGAGGAACTTGAACTGAGTGGACCGCTGGTTGATGTGCGTCCGCTGCCTAGGCCGCGTCACGTTACGGTCAGAGCCCCTCTCGAGGAGGAGTTGAGCCTGCTGGATACCCTGTGTGTCTCCAGTCCGGAGCAGCCCGAGATCGGCGAGGGACAGCTTCTGCAAGACCTGACGCTGCGCCTAGAACAGCTAGAGACGCGGGTTGATAACATCGCCCGCAGTTTCATGAATCGTGATGAAACTGTCCATGACCTTATTGATGCCACAGACGCCCGTGTTTCCGGAGAGACGGTTGTGAGGGTGCAGCGTCTGGAGCAGTCCTTCGCGAAGTGTGTACAGCGCCTGAAAGCCAATATGAGAGAGGAGATCAGGAGGCAGGTGCTAGAGAGCTGGCGTGCCGTCACGCAGCCACTGGGGCAGTCGACTCCTGTAACGGGAGTGAGGAACGACTGGGGACAGTCGTCCTTGTCCGTTGCGGTGCCGCGAATGGAGTTTCCAAAGCTGGGCCCTCAGTGTGCACCCAAGGGCATTATCGACTTTGTAGAGGAGGTCGACATGTTCGTGGAGCCAAGCTGCGGGGATTCCTGAACACGGCACTCAGCGGGCCGGCGCGCTATTGGTGGTTTGCTGAGCGGCACAAGTACAACTCCTGGGCGGAGTTTCGCGCTGCTTTCCTGAACGCATTCCTCTCTGACGAGTACCAGGCGCTGTTGGAAGAAAAGCTCCGGACCTTTGTGCAAAAACCATTGCAGAGCCTCCGGGACTTTGTCTTTGAATTCCGTGCGTTGTGTCTGAAGTGGCGATCTGACATGCGTGAGGAAGAGATATTGCGACGTGTCCTTGATGCATGTGACCCTCGGGTGGCTGCTACTCTGAGGGGGGTCGTGAAATCGGTCGATGAGTTGGTGAAGGTGGGGTCCCGAGTGGAAAAGGATTGGGCGGCTATCGGGCTTAGTGGGTCTCGAAAGGGTCCCGCATCTCGAGATGTCCCCTGTCCGAAACCACGAGGGAAAGCCCCAGTGGATCCCCGGGCCGATCTCACCCTGGTGCAAACCACCTTGCCCCTCTTAGTGGTGCCCGTACAAGTGCGGGGTGTCACTGGAGAGGCGGTCGTAGATACAGGGAGCACTTATACCCTTATGAAATACAGCTTGTGAGAAAAGCTTAAAGTGCCTCATGAGCAGTTAAGGGAAAGTGCAAAAGTAAAATTCTTTCTTGCGGATGGAAGGGCGCAAGGGGCAAAGGGCAGGGTTCCCATGAGGTTCTGCTTACATGAGACACGCTGGAAGACAGAAGTGTACATCCTGGAAGATGACTACCTGTCAATGCCCTTGTTACTGGGAATGGACTCTCTGGTGTCGGTAGGTCTTACCATCCATCTGTCGCGGCTGGAGTATGAGTTGCCGGGGGGTGGAGTCCATCGGTTTAAGACGAAGGCTCAAAGTAATCTGGTTTGGCCTAACTTGTGTTATTACCTCGCACAGTTGGTGGACGAGCCCAGCCCAGTAGAGAAGGCTATTCTTGAACAGCCGGAGCTCGTTCAGCCGCTGCTTAGGAGGTGGCACTCTGTGTGGATGGACAAATTGGGTCGGACTGAGGTGGTGTGTCACCACATTCACACAGTCGACCCTGTCCCTGTTCGGCACAGAGCTTACAGAGTGTCGCCTCTGAAAAGAGGAATAATCAAGGAGTGGGTTGACCAGATGTTGGCGGATGGGGTCATTGAGCCTTCCACCTCGCCATGGGCTAGCCCTGCGGTGCTCGTTCAGAAGGCCGACGGGACCTACCGATTCTGTGTGGACTATCGGGAGCTGAACAAGAAGACCTTGGATGATGCTTACCCCATGCCCCTCATTCATGACATCTTGGAGTCTTTGCATGGGGCAGCGGTTTTCAGCTCCCTAGATCTGAAGTCCGGGTATTGGCAGGTGAGGATGAGGAACAGTAGTATGGAGAAGACCGCCGTCATCACCCCGGAGGGGTTGTTCCAGTTTCGGGTGATGCCCTTTGGACTTAAAAACGCTGGGGCGTCATTCCAACGGCTAATGGAGCAGGTCCTCCGGGGACTCATTGGAAAGACCTGCTTTGTGTACATAGATGACATCAACGTATTCTCCCCATCTGTCTCGCAACATCTGAAGGACCTAGACCACATCTTCCAGCGACTGCAGAAGGCTCATCTAACACTCAACACCAAGAAGTGTAGATTTCTACAGGACCATCTGAACTTCCTCGGCCATGTGGTGTCGGCAGACGGGGTCCGGGTAGACCCAAAGAAAATTAAGTCCATCTTGGACTACCCAGCGCCCCAGGAGGTAAAAAGTCTCCAGCGCTTCCTGGGGATGGCTGGGTGGTTCCACAAATGTGTGCATGGGTTTGCCGACATCGCCGCCCCTTTGTTCCAGCTGCTGAGGAAGGGATCCCCCTGGGAGTGGTCACCAACGTGCCAGGACTCCTTTGAAAGACAGGACATCAAACAGGCATTGATATCACCTCCAGTCCTGGCACAGCCTGATCCCAAATTAACCTTTCAGGTCCACACAGACGCAAGTGACCTCGGGCTCAGCGCCGTTCTTGCTCAAACAAATCAAGGAGAGGAGAGGAGAGAGTGGTGGCCTATGCTTCACGGTCTCTGAAGGGCGCAGAGTATAATTATTCCACCACCGAGAAGGAATGCCTCGCTGTCGTGTGGGCCGTGGAAAAGTGGCGTCACTTCCTGGAGGGGGCATCCTTTGAAGTCAACACCGACCATAGGGCTCTGACCTGGGCATTCAATTGCCTGAAGACCACGTCTAGGCTAACAAGGTGGGTTTTGCGCCTCCAACAGTTCACGTTCAGGGTGTGCTATCGGAAGGGTTGTGCTAATGTGGTGCCCGATGCCTTATCCCGGGTGCACGAGCCCGCACCAATGGTATGTGCGGTATCGGTCTCTAACCCTTGGCCTGATCTTCCCCTGAACATGCAGGAAATCGTTCAATCTCAAGCAGCCAGTCCTGTATGTCAGGGGTTGAGAGAGGGCTTAGGGGGGAGGCCTGACCGCATACATTATAGGGAACTTCAAGGGGCACTCTATCGCTGTGTTCCAACAAAAGACCGGGGTTACCATTATCAGTTGGTAGTGCCCGAGACATACGTGCCCAAGTTCCTACAGTATTACCATGACAGCCCGAACGGTGGTCACCTTGGACGTACTAAAACACTGTTTAAAATCTTGGAGGTGGCATGGTGGCCGACGATACGCAAAGACGTCTGGTCCCATGTCCAGACTTGTACCACCTGTCAGCAATACAAGACCCAACCTGGTCTCCCCTCAGGACAGCTCCAGCCAGTAAACATCACTACCCCGGGGGAGAGCCTAGGCGTGGACCTAATGGGACCATTACCCACTAGTAAGGACCGGAAGACCTACCTGATGGTGGTTGTGGACTATTTTACCCGATGGGTGGAGCTATTCCCTATGGCTAATGCCACAGCCAAGAAGATATGTTCCACCCTGAAGGATGAGATCTTTACCCGATGGGGGGTGCCAAAGAACATCATCTCAGACCGGGGCCTGCAGTTTACCAGCTCAGAGGCCGAAGAATTTTGGAAGCAATGGGGGGGTGGTTCACCTGAAGACAACAGCATACCATCCCCAATCTAATCGCACTGAGCGGGTGAACCGGACCCTGAAGACAATGATTGCATCCTTCGTCAGAGACCATCATCAGGATTGGACAAAGTGGCTGCCTGAGCTGCGGTTCGCATTGAACACGGCGGTGCACGAGGTTACGGGTGAGACCCCTGCATTGTTAGCTTTAGGCAGACAGCTAAACGGTCCACTAGAGAGGATAATTAATCATAAACCACCCAATCCAGACACCTCAATACATGATCATTTGCAAACACTACATCTTATCACACAACAGGTAAAGGAGAGGATGGTGAGGTCCCAGTCCAGACAATCTCAATCGTACAACCGGAGACATAAGCCTGTGCAATTCTCAGTTGGGGAGAAAGTCTGGATCAGGACTCATCCCCTCTCCAAAGCCTCCGATAAATTCACAGCTAAACTGGCTCCGAAGTGGTTCGGCCTGGCAACTATAGTCCAAAAGAAAGGACCAGTGACCTATGCGGTAGAGTGGGGATTGCCGGGGACTAAGAAAGTAGACACTGTTAACATCGCTAACCTCAAGCCTTGGTTCGGCCGTACACCACGGCCTGGGGGGGAGGGGGGGGGGTGGGGATTGTAGCGGTGCTACCATTAGTTAGAACTGCATCTCCCAGCAGTCCCTGCAGGGGCTGTTGGTGTCAAAGGTGGCCAGAGGGGTCTAAAAGGAGGGCAGGTGTCGAAGAGAGGAAAAAAAGTTTGCTTTGTTTGTTTGGTGTTTGTATTTATCTGTTGGACTGCCTGCCGTTTTTCTGCTATCCATCTTCGTGTCCTGGATTGTATTGTTTGTTGGGGTCTGGATATCATTTGTCTGCCTGTGTACTGTTACTGAGGACGTTGTCTGGATTCATTGGCTTTCACGGAAGAAGGAGTGCTCCTGAACCATTCATCTGTCAACCTACTTCAGCAACTACCGGTAGGACTGTGTTTTTCCATTTCCCTCGCTTCATTCAAATCACTGGACATAACTTCACCGCTGATTATTTCATACATGGACTTTACTGCGTGTTTGTCGTGTTTACTTGTTGAATGTAATATCGCCGAAGGGATCAGGGGTGGTATTGTTGTTTCCATTAGTTAATTTAATTTTCATTATACTTTTTTTATCGTTTAAGTTCCCAGCGTGTTTTCTTCTTTGTCTCTGTAGTGTGTGTGTCGTGCCAAGGCTGGGGTTGTCCCTGGTAATCCTCGTATAAAATAAATAAATCACCGTCACTCACGACGGTGTGAATCTGAGCGGCTTCTGGCCGCTACAATCTTTTGTATGGAAGTTAATAAAATGATGCGTCTGTACCTGCTCATCGGTGCCTTGTGCTGGATGTTGGAAAAGGGAGGCTAATGTTTCTTCTAAAAGACAAGATCTGAAACCTGCATGAATGCAGTGCTATGGAGTAGAATAGCAAGACATTTTTTTTTTATTTCAGATGTAGTGCAAGTCTTTACTCTGTCTTCTCATTAAGGGCTCAATAAAGTCTAAACCTGAAAACAGAAAAAATAATATTTACCTAAGGAAATGTAAAAGAACCAAAAGAATACGCACAAAAAATGCTTTCCTGGCTGTCCATTATTTCTGTACCTTCAGTCCGATGTGAGCAGTTACTTCAGTGATTTCGAAAAGAACCACTAAGTTTATAATGGTAAACATTTTTACTATTTGTCTTTGATTTACAATATGGCTAAGTACATTTGCCACATTACCGCAGAGGTGAATGAAAGTTAGGAAATTTAAATTTTATTTACCCCTTGGTGCTGGAGTCCTCAATCAACATTCTACACCAGCACTTCCTCAAAGCCAGCATGTCATTCTAAAGAGGATTGAGAAGAGTCAAGTTGTTAAATGGAGTTTAATGTTACAAAAATATTTATGCAAACCATTATTAACATACATGCAAAATATCTGGTTCTTGAAAGGTAGGCGTTTCTGGAACATCAAATCCACTAGGGACAGTATGCTAAAATTTAAAACATACAAATAAAATAAACATAACACAAATATCCAACACAAATTGTAGAAGATGACAAAAATGTGAACCAACAACCAGATATAATCCTCCCTCTACAAATGCTACTATGAAAGAAGAGAGTACTAAAGCTGAGACACATCTCATTAAAATTGAAGGGGGCCTCGAGGATGAAATACAGAGAAACCACAAAATGGCAATTTGGAAACCAGGACACAACATTAAATACAGACATTCACAAAAAGATAGCTAAAGTATGAAATGGTCACACCAACATGAAAATTCCACAGTCACAGCTATTCATCTGACTTGGAAGGCCCTAATAACAAGGGGTAAAGCAGTAAACTGTTGACAATGACTTTTAAACAAAAACAATGGAAATGGCCACTTGTTGCACACTCTGTGTTGCATCTGTAAATAGTAAAACCTGCCAAACAGAAAATGCAGGATTAGCTCAGCTTTTTAAACTGTATTTAAAAAGTCTAGTTCAGAAATCTAAACGTCAGTATTGTTTGCAAATATACACTACTGGAATAATTACCTGCATACTCGACAATGTGGCCTTCATGGCTCTGAAGGAGAGGCAGTAAGATGCTATAGTCTCTATGCTTTTTACAAAGAGGGCACTTGGATTCATTTTGATATTTTAATCAATGTAATCAAAGTTGGTTTTATTGTCTATGCCTTTATTGAGAAATGTGACTGGAAATCAAGACAAACTAATATGTAATAGTAATTTGGCAGAAAGCGCTATTGTGCTTTTATAAATAGTTAGCTACAGAAAAATCAAGTTAAGTAAGATATTTGACAGACGTTAATGACAGCGATAAACATAAATACCTTTCATATTGTACTCTAACATTGCAGATACTCTACATAACATCTCATAAATAAGTTAAAAGGTTATTATAGATGAAACAATATGGCAAACATTAAAAAGAAATCATACAAGAGGTAAAAAATAATTAAAACGATATGCTTAAAAACAGGATATATCAGTAATGACAATAAACACAGAACACTTGGATTTGCTATATATAATTGTACATCCCATTAGTTTTGTTTAATGGATCTAAAGTTTCTTTAAATATACTGAGCTTTTTATTATATACTAGACATTAAGCCCATTACAATAATGGGCGCTAGAACAATAGTGCATAAACATTAGTAGGAACAGTCTATATTAAATGGCAAGAGACCTTGTATGTGGCTGTAATATGTGTCACTGTATTGTGTGCCTTTAATTTTCTCTCACAGTAATACTGGTTTGTATTTCCGTAAAATGCCTGTAATTTTCTCTGACAGTAATTCAGTGGAACCTGGGTTCACGACCATAATTCATTCCAAAACTCTGGTCGAAACCCGATTTGGTCGTGAACTGAAATAATTTCCCCCATAGGATTGTATGTAAATACAATTAATCCGTTCCACACCATACAAACTGTATGTAAATATATATGCAACTGCAAGAATTATTACAAGAACAAGAAAATATGAACACATAACTCCAGTTCTTAAATCCTTACACTGGCTCCCAGTTAAGTTTAGGGCAGATTTCAAAATCCTCCTTTTAACATATAAAGCATTAAATGGCCAAGGTCCGGCTTACTTGTCTGAACGTATTATGACTTACAAACCTGAGCGCACATTAAGATCTCAAGATGCAAGTCTGCTTATGATGCCAAGTGTGGTGAAGAAATTTTGAGAAGGCAGACTTGCAATATGCTGTAGTCGCTGTCGTGTGTCGGTTAGAACACAGGAACTAATCCAACCATTTCTGGAACATCGCTTTAATGATGAGATGCCAAAATTTCACATGAAGTAGAACAACTGTACAGGTAGGTGAGTAGGTGTATGTGTGGTTCTAACAGGCAAACAACAAAATAAGACATTTAATACATATATACATGTTATCTCACAATGCTATACACAAATGTCCAATAGGTGGCACTATAGCTTCACACTTTCAACGTAAGGTGTTTGCAATTACAATTTCAATGTGGTAACGTAAAATATTAACTACTAATTCAGAACAGTTTTCTCTCTAACTTTAACACTTAACTTCTAAATATGTATATAAGAACTTACATTTGGTCAACAACGCACAAACTTAAACTTTCTCTAGTGGCTCCAGTACTTCCGGCTTTCACGAGGTACATCTAACAAACACACATGCTCACTGCACACGCCACGGTTTTCACGTGATCATGCTTCAGGGCCTTAAAGGCACAGGAGCCTTTTTTACACCAAGGATTAATAAAATAACAGTGGGAAGTCGAGCTTTTAGTTACAGGGCCCCTAAACTGTGGAATGGTCTGCCTGCTACAATAAGAGATGCCCCTTCGGTCTCAGCTTTTAAATCCTGGCTGAAGACTCACTATTTCAGTTTAGCATATCCTGACTAGAGCTGCTGATTAACTGTACATACTGCATCTCTGTTGTTAGTCATTAGCACTAAAACATAAGTAACATGATAGTTATAATTGGATACCAACCTTCACCTATTCTGTTTCTCTTCTCGATATTCAAATGTGGCACTTGGTGCCATAGCCCACCTGCCAAGTTGTTTTGCCTGCCTATGGTAAAGTCATCCCTAATGGAGGATTGCAGGATTCGTGGGAAAAAGGGGTCCATGATCGGATTGGCTGGCCCAGCTCTGTTTCAGCCGTGGAATGGCAAAAATGAGGGAGGCAGCTTGATGGATGAGGTCTCCAGGACTCTAACAATATATATGATATCATCTACATTTAAACTCTGCTCTGTGCTTCTAAAATTTTTATTTTTATACTGTATTGAGGATTTGTTCTGTTTTGTGTATTGTATTGTATTGACCCCCTTCTTTTGACACCCACTGCACGCCCAACCTACCTGGAAAGAGGTCTCTCTTTGAACTGCCTTTCCCGAAGTTTCTTCCATTTTTCCCTACATTGTTTCTTTGGGAGTTTTTCCTTGTTTTCTTAGAGAGTCAAGGCTGGGGGGCTGTCAAGAGGCAGGGCCTGTTAAAGCTAGTGTTGGGTCGCTCGATACTTACGTTTCGACACTGTGTCGAGCTTTCGAAGCACTGGAGCTCGAAGCACCACTTCGAGGCTTGTTTCAAATGCACCCGTCACGTGATTTTGAGGCGCACTAGCGTAATGACGTCATTGATATTTGCGCAGTCAGCAGTCGATTTGGTCAGTCACTCGTCCACTGAACTGCTTTTGGCTCAAAGTGTAAAAGCAGTTGTCTGCGCTACAGCAATAAGGTGCGCTAACGCAAGTTCAAATCCTAATTAGGGTTCGCATATGTTGAAATAAGGATTTTGTATAAAACAGTTATGTAGTACTTGTCTGTAAGTTAACAAATATATTTTGGAGACATTATGAACAATTTACATGGGGCATCTTTTTCCTTGATGTGGAATCGTGTCCACCTAGAATCTGTAACAAACTGATGAGCATATTTTGCGTAAGGTAGCGTGTATTATAATAATCCAGAATCTATTCTATCCCATGTCGATCATATCAGAGAGGCTAAGAAACGCTTCACTAAAGCCGACGTATATGCGCAAGACACTCCTCATTAAACGTTTCTACTATTCAGTGATTCCCAGATCTACGGAAGCTGAGAGAGGACGTGATATATCGTTATTTTTTTACATTGTTTTCTCGAGATAACGGAATAATTTTATCGAGATCTTGAGAAAACGAACCTTATTTTCCCGAGATAACGGAATAATGGCAGAAATGGTTTGAAATAGCAGAAGAGCACAACTGTATTGATCATTGCGTCACATTTTTGTTCAATCAAGGACTGACGCAGGCTGAAATATCTTTATGTCTTAGTTTGGAAAATAACAACGTTAGTGTGCATCATTTAAGAAGACGGTTAGCAAGGCTTCAGTTGTATAGGTGTCGCAATCTAAGCCAGCCTGATGCCATTGTGCACCACATTGCAGAGCAGTTAACGGGCCCTGTGCAACTCCACGGATACCGTATGATGACAGAGAGATGTCGATTAGCTGAATTAAGAGTCATTAGAGATCTTGTATATGAAATACAATCAACTTTGGACCCAGAAGGCATTCAGCTAAGAAGACGCAGGAGACTGCGAAGAAGGCATTACCGTGTCCCGGGACTAAATTACCTTTGGCACATGGACAGCTATGATAAACTCACACCTTTTGGTATAGCAGTAAACGGATGCATCGATGGCTTCTCACGCCATATCATCTGGATGCAAGCGAACGTCACTAACAGTAAACCTGAAGTGGTTGCAGGTTACTTTATTAGTGCTGTCATTGAGTTGGAGGGCTGCCCAAAAATAATCGGATCCGATCTCGGTACTGAAAATGTGCACGTTAACAGACTACAGCATGTTCTACGTGAGGATGAAAACGGCACACTTTCTGAACCTGCTATTCTTCAAGGAAGAAGTACTGCAAATCAGAGGATTGAATGGTGGTGGGGATTCTATCGGAGGCAAAATGTGGACTACCGGAGAGATTTGTTTCTAGAGTGTTAGTCTGTGGGAGACTTCAATGGTGACGTGGTTGACAAAGGTCTCATTCAGTTCTGCTTTCTTGACGTCGTTTAAGTAGGAAGAACTCGTTCACACAAACGCACACACACACATGCACACCATAGTAACTTTTTGGCTAAGTATACATATGAATTCTATACTATTACAAGTAGCCCTTACGCTTTAACCATGAGCCCATCAATGTGCCGATTAGGCCTAAATATATATGCTTGGCGGCTTTCCTTTTTTGGGTAAATATTTGTGTTTGCTGAGCCATACCTATTGATGTGAAAGGTGGCGATGATTGTAAGGGTTCACAGCTGGATGGGGACTCACGAACATTTCAGTGAATAAAATTACACGTGTGGAATTACTCACATTATTTGGTAAGCGATCTCAATGTCTTTCTAAAATTATTGTTAAGTGATTGTGCCTGATTTGTTATGTAGGGATTTAGTGTTTTTTTTTTTTTACACTTTACGTTTTGTTAAGTTCTCATGCATGCACCATGCAGCTACTGAATTCCGCAATTTGATCTGCTGTTTAGTGCATTTGTCGCCAGGAAAGTCTAAGACTTTTGGTGCGCGTATTGCTGTATGTTTAAACTGCGTTTTAGAAGAAACTTGACTAAACTTTATTTACTTAAATGTGAAGAACGTCTGAAGTACATTCTTACAGTAAAATCATACATTTCAGGAAATTAACTTGGATTATTTGGTGAGTCCTTAATCAGCTTTGCTCCTTTTTATATGGTGAACTGACCGCAGTGACACAAAGATGAACAGTACTCAAAGATAACGTTGAAAAGAGCATCTGTTAAATATGCCCCTGTTTAAGGTTGCCATCAAACTCTGGAAAGAAAGACATTTCAGCTTATAAATGAAGACTTTGTAGAACGCATTACCCTATGATAGCACAATTCAACTTTACATTATTTTATGGTCTTTTAGAAGTGCCTTTTGGCTTTGGCAAAAGTTCATGGCAATTTCAAAGTAAATGTGTACACTGGCCGACTTGTAGTCCTAGTCATTCTCAGGTTACTCCAGTTCAGAGGAGCAGAGATCAAGAGCCTATAATGTTAGAACTGGGCTCAAGACAGGGCCTGGACAGGGTATTGGTACATCACAGCGCATGGGTTCAAGAATGTGGAAGGAAAACTGGAGTACCCAGAAAAAAAGCACAGAGACATAGGGAGAACATACACACTCCACACAGACAATCAGGTGCTGGATTTGAAACAAGCATGCTGAATCTGTGGCAGTGCAAATTAATGTGTGCCGTGGTACCTCCCAAGCTAAGGGTATATTAGCTTTTCTTTTTTACTATTGAAAATTTGTTAAATTAACAGCATTCACACTTACAGCCTTATTTTGACTGCTAAACTGTCTTAAGACTTATGGAAAATAATATTATGATAGAAAAAACAATATAGAATAGATAAAAAATTAAAGAATACTTGTTTCCTTTTGCATAATTTATTTTACATTCTCTATAGATTTTTAATATTATATGGCAGCCCAGAACAATATTCTTTCGGGGGACAATAATTCCTACCTCTGTCTATGTGTGCCTGTGTATTGGGGTTGTGCTGAGACGATTAGTAACACATTTGACTAATTTGAATATTTTTTGCAGAGGGAGTTAGATACTGTGGTCAGAATGTGGAACAACCATCGGATCAGGCCAGGTGGGAGTGGTCGTGATTTATTTCACGGCAGACCTTTTCTCATGTACCAAGGACCAGAAGTTTACTAAGCACAGGACTACCTCCATCCAGTTGACTATGACAAACTTGATATAATTGTAGAAGAGGGTGTTTGTATTTGGAAAACTGGTATTCCCTGTGATTCAGATCTTCATGAACTCTGTGTTTTGCTAATGGAGGAACACCATCTTGAATCTAGTTATACTGCTCTTGAGGCTACTAGGCTATACAGAGGCCTTTGGTAAGAGAAATATTGTCAGAACCAGAATAGTCAGAACCCCCTGATGTACTCACACCAACATACGTAATAATATGTCCATAAAGGATCTTATACTCACTGTTTTATTTATGTCTGTTTCTTTTGAGTGTGTATGTTTCCTTTAGATTTTTTTGCCTGTTTGTTTTGCTACTATGGTTTAACCTTTTGCTATCGATAGACTTCAGGTAAATGACCTAACCTTGAAAATTTTGTTGTGCTGAACTTAAGTGTAGTGTATTTTGGGAAAGCTGAAAAATGAACGAATTATAACTGAATGAATTATAACTGTTTTCAGAAAGAGTTCTGAATTCAGCTTTAGTTCAATTGTTCAGTTTGTGGCAAAAATCAAACATTTAATTCAGTTGCTTTCTGACACTTTTTGTAAAGAGGCCAGCTCATTTGCAAACATGGACATTTTGGGAGGAGCCATGGACATTTAAATGAACCTTGCTATTTGCATAGCTGCTGGACACCTGTAAAGGAGCTCAATCTACAGCAAGAAATCTTTATTTTAACTTTTTACTTTAATGATATATAATTTATAACTAAGGAACTGGGCCATCTAGAAACTGACATCTGGGACTGAATAAAAATGCATAAACCCACCCAGATTGTATAATCTTTGTATTACTTATACTTGTTTTTATTTGTTGTCATTAGTTATTATGCACATAAACATTTTTTATTTGCTGTCATTATGGAAATAAATAATTTTAAATAAAAGCTTAACTTGGTGTTATTGTCCAATTGCTATTAGGAAGCTCAGTGCTTTGATTGATCATTACTTAGCTACAACCCTTTAAGGGTATGAAGGACACCTCTTGGAAGCCTTGTATTGGTGGTAAGTTGGGTTGAATTAAAGGTTCAGCAAAGCAGTCTGCCATGGTGGTCTTTAGAGTCGACAGTGAATGTAACAGGTAACAGATATATATAT
>JANRMT010062831.1:1104892-1153512 GCA_026402145.1 Polypterus bichir lapradei
TGGTGTCCTCAGGACTACAGTTCTGCCCTGTGGAAATATAAGCAAATGGTCTGGGGGTGTTGCCCCGACGTCGCTGCCACTTGGACGTCCTCACAGGACAACACCGCCAGATGTGGCCACAGTTGCCGCAGTTGTAGCACACTCGACTCCCTTTGGCTCGACCTTTGCGTGAGTGGAAGCAGGCAGGAAACTCCTGCCCGTTAACCCG
The DNA here is from genome assembly GCA_026402145.1 of Polypterus bichir lapradei. Lineage (NCBI taxonomy): Eukaryota > Metazoa > Chordata > Cladistia > Polypteriformes > Polypteridae > Polypterus > Polypterus bichir. The sequence continues at coordinate 1,105,101 of JANRMT010062831.1, forward strand.
CACAGTTGAGGGTTCCAAGCGTCCTGGGGAAATGTACTGCGGAGTCTCTGGTGGCTTCCACGGAACATGAGCAAAAGGGCCCGGCGTGGAACCTGGCCATCCATTACATTGCCCCTCTCCCAGATGAGACTCGTGGGGCTCATCGACCTGTCCCGCGAGGGTCAGTCCTCTCCTGTATAGGGAATCGGTGTCCTCTGCTCCATGGCTCCGCCCTGTGGGAATATAATAAACAGACCTGGGGGTGTTGCCCCAACGTCCCTGCCAGTCAGACGTCCTCTCTGGACAACACTTCCAGATATGGCCAGAGCAGCCACAGTTATAACACATCCGATTCTCCCTTGTCTGACCCCTGCGGGAGTGGAAGCAGGTATTAAACTCCCGCCCCTCCTTCCTATCAGTTGAGGGCTTATGGCACTTTTGCCCCTCTGTTGCATAGCCTGTCTGTGCTTTTCCTTCAACAGGCTCATGCTGCGCTCTTTCCGGCTTCTTCTTCTGGCTCTTTTTCTTTCCCTGAGGTGTATTGGTGGTTTGAGTCCCTTTTTGGGAAGAAGAGGGACCCTTCACCGTCAGCACCCCTCTACACGCCCGTGAGACCGGCACCGGCAGTTGAAGCAAGGTAGTTTGGCAGCTGACATCTTTCAGGTAACTTTCAGCACACTCTCCTGCCACGTTATCGGTCACCGTGGCAACATCTTGTTTAGGGGGCGGGTCGGTCTGGCAAGCTGTGTTAATCATGACGACAGCTTCTGTGCTACAACCCCCTTCCTTTACAGCACAGGCTTCACTTACTTGTACTGCTCCGTCTTGCAGGCTGGAGGATGACGTACCACGTCTGCTGAGCCATCCAGCAATGGTTTCCAACGGCGCGCCAAGCTTCTTGTCCAGACCTCCCTTCACCTCCTGTAGGACCTGAAAAATCTGGTCCAGAGACTGCAGAGGTAGGAGGACCACCTCCACCTCGCGTGCAGCCCAGGAGAAGTCAGTTCTATCGGTTGGCGACAGACTTGAACTCACCTCGTCTTGCGCCGACCGTGAATCGCAGAGGCCCTGCGCTTTCTTTACAGGCGCCTCCAGGATGTCTTCGGGAGCGGGTTGGAGGTTCGTCGCCCCCGTCTGGATACAATCGTCGACAGGCAGCCGACACATATCCCCCCACCCCTTACCTATTACAGAAAGGGTTTCCTCCTGCTCCGCTGGGACAACCGTACCAGGGACGTCTTCCGGGCTCTCGTCTCTTGACTTTTGTCCGGAGTCGCATAGGGCCCTCAGGTCAGCGTCGCTCCCCTTGGAGCTCGTCTCACCGTTGCGCCACGGACAGGCATCCGCCGGCCATTGACAGGGATTCGGCTCTTTTGTACCTAGGAGTACCCATGGTGAATCTTCTCTGGGTCCGTCGCCGGCCTTTCTATAGCTCTCATTGCTCTTAACAGCATGGCCGTGTCTGTTCGCTGGCTTTCGAGCCCGCCCGGCTTTCTTTTTTTTCCCATTCGGTATGGTGTTCCTGCGGGCGTCTTTCTTGCGGCCCTCTGCCGCTTGTGCAGGTGCGTGCCTCGCGCTGGTGTGCTGCCTCGGGAGTGCACTCTGTGCTTGTATTTTGCTCTCTGCTTTAGGAGCGCGCTCTGCACCGTGCTGTGTCTGTTCACCCGCGGTTATGTCGGGTGCACGCTACTCACGCTATTGTGTCGCGCACGTGCCTCGCTTTGCTGCGTATAGCAGCACGCTGCTATGTCGGGCCTCCACACAGTATTTTTGTACAGGTCCCGGTCCAAATGGATGGTACCGGAATTCTAACGACTACGCCAGCGTGAATAAGGCGCTATATAAAGCGCCCGACCCAGCACAGATTCACACTGAGGCACGTGTAAATTGAACAGAATTTTTTTTATTTTCTCTTCACCCGTGGGCGCACGTCTTCCCTGTGTCCCACAGGCCCAACACAGTCCCAAACACTTAAACAGTTCAAACACTCTTCCCCTGTGGGGCACGTCTTCCCCGTGAACCCCACAGGTATAACACAGTCCCAAAGCACCTTACTTTACACACAGCAATCCTTCCACTGGCACCACCACTCCTCTCAGGCAACCTTGTCCTCTTCCTCCCGATTCTGGCCCAGAGTGGTGGTTGCTGGCTCCTGTATGGCCCTCCCGGGAGTGCTCCTGTTGCTTGTTCACCTGTTCCCAATTGCACTCCTGTGTGGGCCTGATGATTAAACCAGCTGGGCTTAATTATCTCTGTCTCGTTCCCTGGCGGCCATCCTGGGTCCCCACAGGGTTGGGGAGAACTCCATTTCCCATGAAACCCTGAGGGAAACTGAGGCATCATCAACCAGGGAGGCTGCCACCAAGCGTCCCGGGGGAGGTACTGAGAAGTCCATCGCTGCTCCCCCGGACCATATACAGCAGGGTCGTCCCGACCGGGCATGGGACCCGGCTGTCCAATACAATATATATATATACTGTATATATATCTACATACATATATATCTCTACATACATATATACATATATATCTGCATACATATATATATATATATTTAGAGAGACACACTGGGAGAAGTATAATCTGAACCTCTCTACAGTTTTATTTTCGGGTTGTAATGTTCATCAAATTTACGTATCATCTGGTCCAGTGGCGGACCATACATCTCACACCTAGGCCTTCAGTAGTGCTCCGTCTGAATCAACCCGCCCCTCAAAAACTAATTTATGGTTATAAAAACCATCTTAATATGCAGAAATACAGTATAAAGAGCCGCTGCATCACAGATAGATAACTCCTGTAGCCACAATAAATGCCTTTATTGAACAGACAAACCAGGGGTGAACAAGTTCCTTTCTACTGCGGCTACAGTCGCAACACACATAAAAAACATCAATAATAACTCTTAAACTTGCAATATTATTTAGGAAAATCGCAACATTTTACTCACCAAAAATTCGGATTAATTGTAAACAAAATCCATCCTCCTCTCTTTCCTCAAAAACAGTTCAATTACTCTGTCATACGGATTATCCGTGCGCTTCAGTTCCATCAAAAAGTCCCTTTCTATCGCCATCGAAGCTAATGCTGAAAGTCGAACCTGCCCAGTCGTATTTCTGGCATAAGTTTTAATTCGCTTTAGGGCTGAAAATGTCCACTCGACAGAAGCAGTGTACACAGGAATGTTTACCGCCAAATATACCAATGTGAACAGCTGCCCCATGCTCTCATTCAGATTTTTCTGATGAAGGAAGTCAAGGAGATCAGTGGGAGATTTTCCTGCAAAATCATCATTGGCATACATTACAGTCAGTTTGTTTTTAGCCGAGACAGATCAAAAACCGCTCCGTGGCTCTTGTGTTAAACTGGAGAAGGCTGCATACGGGAAATTTTTCTTGTATTCCCGAAACTTCTGGGGGTCGAGGAGTGTGACAAACATCAGGTTTTCGTGGTCTTGAAATCTGGTCTGTGTCTGGCAAATAATATTGTCTAGAATCCTGCCATGGAATTGGCCATAGTGCACGCGAGGATCTTGCACTCGGAGCACCTGCGGTGCATTCCGTGGCCTCATAGAGTTCCTCATATCGGCTTCTATCCAATCAATGGGTCTGAATATGGTGACGTTGCCGTACGCCTGCTTGAGGGCCCTACTGACACCAACTTAAAATCTGACTGGTTGAAGCAACAGGTTAATCGACATTTATTCTGTGTTAGAGTGCCTGCACAACAGATTGTGAAGGCCTCTCTGCCTGGCAACAAATGATGGCTGAAATGTGATTGGTTAAATGCTTTAATACGAAAATACATGTCTGGAAGCAGCACAACCATCGGAAAAGCTATGAAAGCAAGCGGACAGACCATTTGGAATTATTTAATAAGTATTCATGGACAAAATATAATTAACATCAGTTTGTGATTCAGATATTTTTTTAGGCCAGCAGAAAAGGCATGACTTCGCCAGGTCTTTAGTATCGAGGCTTTATACCCTGCGTCTTCTCATTAAACTTGTTTCTCGCGAATATCTTGTGCGATCTTGCGATGTCCACGGCTTTATTTAATTTTAGCTCAGACCCGGCACTTAAAAGTTTCTCTCGCACTTTCGCTGAGGGAGGGTTTCCGCAGTAGCTGCACTTATGAATATGCTAAGCACAGTCCTTCACCCGCGAATATTTACCTTATATGGGCAGGCACTCAATTACGTGGGAGGCGTGATGATGCGAGACGCAACTCTGCCTCACATGGCGACCAAGCTGCAGGCTATTACAGTATATGGATGGAAGTAGGTTCCAGTTATGACCGTTATGCGTAGAATTTCGAAATGAAACCTGCCCAACTTTTGTAAGTAAGCTGTAAGGAATGAGCCTGCCAAATTTCAGCCTTCTACCTACACGGGAAGTTGGAGAATTAGTGATGAGTGAGTGAGTCAGTCAGTCAGTCAGTCAGTCAGTGAGGGCTTTGCCTTTTATTAGTATACATATATATATATAGCATCAATCAATGTACTGTATAGCATAGTAACCTAAGGTATACCAAGCCATTGTACAAAAGTTAAAAGTATTCAATGTGAATTTTATAAAATAATACTTTGGTGGTATTCCACTAAGCAAAACTATGCTGAGTAAAATCTAAAAAATGCACATCTGGAACATGGATTTAGGTGAAAAGTTCCATTTAGAATGCTACTGATAGCAGTAATCAAAATAACTAAGCAATTAGAACATTAGAACACTCTAGACGAGAACAGGCCATTCAGCCCAACAAAACTCGCCAGTCCTATCCACTTATTTCCTCCAAAAAACATCAAGTCGAGTTTTCAAAGACCCTAACGTCTTACTGTCTACCACACTACTTGGTAGCTTATTCCAAGTGTCTATGGTTCTTTGTGTAAAGAAAAACTTCCTAATGTTTGTGCGAACTTTATCCTTAACAAGTTTCTAACTGTGTCCCCATGTTGTTGATGAACTCATTTTAAAATAACAGTCTCGATCCACTGTACTAATTCCCTTCATAATTTTAAACACTTCATTCATGTCACCTCTTAATCTTCTTTTGTTTAAACTGTAAAGGCTCAGCTCTTTCAATCTTTCCTCATAATTCAACCCCTGTAGCCCTGGAATCAGTCTAGTCGCTCTTCTCTGGACCTTTTCTAGCGCTGCTATGTCCTTTTTGTAGCCTGGAGACCAAACCTGCACACAGTACTCAAGATGAGGCCTCACCAGTGCATTATAAAGGTTGAGCAGAACCTCCTGCGACTTGTACTCCACACATCAAGGTGCTATATAACCTGACATTCTGATAGCCTTCTTAATGGCTTCCACTATGACTCCTAAATCCTTCTCATAAGGAGTACTCTCGATTTTCCAACCGGCCATTGTGTATTCAAACCTAACATTTTTAATTCCTATGTGTAATTCTTTACATTTACTTACATTAAATTTCATCTGCCACAAATCTGCCCAAGCCTGTATGCTATTCAAGTCCTTCTGTGATGATTTAACGGATTCCAAATTATCTGCTAATCCACCTATCTTGGTATCATCTGAAAACTTAACCAGCTTGTTATTTATATTCCTATCTAACTCATTTATATATATTAAAAATAGCAGCGGCCCAAGCACTGCCCCCTGCTGGTCACCACTCTTAACATCGGCCAGTTCTAAAGAGGTTCTTCGCACCATCACCCTCTGCTTCCTGTGTCTGAGTCAATTCTGCACCCATCTAAAAACATCACCCTGAAATCCCAGTTCTTTTAATTTGATGCCCAACCTCTCATATGGCACCTTATCAAATGCTTTCTGAAAGTCCAGATAAATAATATCATCTGCTCCACTTTGATCATAACCTTTTGTTGCCTCCTCATAGAATTCCAGCATGTTAGTAAAACATGACCTCCCTCTTCTGAACCCATGCAGACTGTTCAGAATAACACCTGTCCTTGCCACATGTTGCTCAATCTTATCCTTAATAATTCCTTCCATTAATCTTCCTGTGATGTATGTTAAGCTTACTGGCCTATAGTTGCTTGGATCTGCCCTGTCACCCTTTTTATATAATAGGATGATATTTGCTATTTTCCAGTCCTTCAGAATCTCTCCAGTGTGCAGTGACTTCCTAAAAATATGTGTCAAGGGTTTATATCTGCACTCGCTAGCCTCCTTAAGAACACGAGGATAAATATTATCTGGCCCTGGTGATTTGTTTGATTTCATCTTATTTAATCTGAGCAGCACTTCTTCCTCTACAATTTCCAAATCCCTCAGTACCTCCTTAGTAGTCCCTATTACCACTGGGAGGTTATCCACTTGCTCACTTGTAAACACCTCAGAAAAATGTAAGTTTAGGGCATCCACTATTTCACTGTCTGTGTTTTTTAATTCCCTTTACTATTCCTGATGCTCTTCACCTCCTCCTTGACTGTTCTCTTACTATGTAAAGAATTTCTTGGGGTCTTCTTTCGCCTTATCTGCTATATTCCTCTCCAACTGTCTTTTAGCCTCCCTGATCTCCTTCTTAATGGTTGCCCTCATGTTCTCATGTGCTCTACGATTCACTTTGTAGTCATTAGTCTTATATGCCTTATAAAGCAGTTTTCTCCTTTCCTTTTCCTTTTCTAAATCTTTATTAATCCACCGTGGAGTATTTTTTTAGTTTCCTATTAATTCCAAATTTAGGTACAGTATGTATCTGTCCTGCATTACATGTAAAACATTTTTAAACCTGTTCCACTGCTCCTCGACTGTCTCCACATTTAAAAGCTTATCCCAGTGTATCCTACTTAGACATTGTCGCATCTGCTCAAAATTAGCCTACCAAAATTCAACTTCACAATTTTGGTCTTTGCATCTGCACTCTTACAAAATACTGAGAATTGTATTAAATTGTGGTCATGTGACCCTAGTGGTCCAATAACCTCTACACCCTCAATTCTATCCTGATTATTACAAAATACTAAATCCAGACAGGCTTCACCCCGTGTTGGAGCTTTAACATGCTGTGTTAAAAAACAGTCACTGATTACTTCTAAGAACTCCTGCTCTTGTGCTCCTCCATCTGCAAGGTTATCCCTGTTAATATTTGGATAATTAAAGTCCCCCATGACTATAATATCCCCCTGTAAACTTGCCTTTTTGATATTACTAAAAAGATGTGTGTTGAAATTACTGTCTGAATTGGGTGGTCTATAACACACTCCTAAAATAAGACCTCTTTCCCTAATATTTTCCAGGTGAAGCCACATGTACTCACAAAGATGGGGCTCATCATCCAACTAAAGAGGACTAACATTTAAATTCTGTTTGGCATAAACAGCAACCAAACCTCCTTTTCTCTTCTGTCTATTCTTCCTAAAAAATGTGTATCCCTCTATGTTACACTCATTCCCATCTTTGTTATTTAGCCAGGTTTCCGTTATTGCTATAATATCATAATTATGCTCTGTTACATACAACTCCAACTCACTTACCTTATTTTTGATACTTCTAGCATTAAGGCAAGCTATTTTTAATGTGTTACTCCTTCTATATTTAAATGTTTGCTTAAAATTTACATTACTATGCATTTTTATTTCTACACCATTGTTTGTTCTTCCATGTATAGATCTAAACCTGGCCTGTCCTAAACTCCCTGCCCCCCCCCCATTTGCCTAGTTTAAACAATCCTCGACTAGCCTACACATACGCCTCCCCAATACATTGGTACTCCTCAAGTTCAGATGTAACCTGTCATGGCGAACAGGTCCCATCTGTTCCAAAAGGAGTACCAATGCCCCATAAACCTATACCCTTCTACCCTGCACCAATATTGGTACAAGGAATACCACCAATAAATTGTAAAGTCTGGACATAAACCAAAATAATTATTTACCTCAAAATCACACTGGGTCACTTTAACAGGAGTTTAGTGCAGGCCTTATGACAACAGGAAACAGAAACTTACAGTATCTGCAAAACATCAGCTACCTAGATGTACAACATCAGAGTACTCCTACTTGTGTATGCCAGGCATGTGTATGTCATATACCATATTATTTATTGACATCGTGGTCTGGTTTAAAAATAAATAAATAAAAAGTAAAATGTACCATACATAACACCTACTACCATGTTCCATCTAGACAAAATATTTGGACAGTCCCACAGTTTTTGTTGTTTATGCTATGCAAACCAGCAAACTGGATTTGAACTTAAACAATGACAAGGTGACAACAGCTAACTCTTTTAATGTCAATTGAACTGGAAGCTACAGTCCTTTTTGTAAAAAGTTTCTCAGTGTTAGGGGTTCAAAAGATAGATAAACATTGAAGTAATTTTTTGTGCTGCTGTGCTCAGCAGTGACATCAATGAACACAAGGATACCAGTTCCATCGGCAGTTATACACACCTAAGCCATAACAAACCCACACCATGCTGAAAAGCTGATGATTTTCTTGTAGAAGGTATTGTTTGTTCCTTCTACATAGTTTGCTTTCTGGTACAGGTTCTTTGTTTTTTTCATATGACACCAGGAATCTGACTACAGATTTTTAACATAATCTTTGTTGTCTGTTGCCTGGCTTTTTCCTATATTTTTTATATTCTGATTGTGAGGCATATCACTTGTTTGTATGTGGTGAAGCTTATGTGGTTGTGATTTAAGTAGGTGGCTTGTCTCCATTGCTGACAGATTATACAGATTATCTGTTTACATCCAGGCAAAAGTTAGAACAATGAAGGTGAAGCAGAGGAGCACCAGGGAAGATAGATGGAAAGGGGCTGATGATATCTATGGGTCGTATATGCTACTTAAGATATAGTTCACCAAAAAGGATCATTAATCAAATAATACATATGATGACTTTATTATTATTGTTATTATGAATTATATTATTATTATTATTATTATCATATAAAATGTCTTTATCATTCTTCTCCTACAGCTGTCAAGCTTTGCCTGACAGACCTTTCCAGGGATCTTTCACATATCCAAGCATGGGCTGCATATGAATTTTGTTCTGTATCATTCGTGATTTTGTACTGTAGAAATTTGAACTTTTGTTCGACTTTTTTCCTCCCATAAGAAGCAAACTTAGAAAATGCTGAGACAATATAATTTCCATCTAATGTTTTTTTTTTAAATTCTTTGCAGCCTTTGAGATATCATGACTCCAGACTGTAAAGGCTATCGCACACCATATGCGTCTGGCGGATGACACTTTGCGTTCTAAAATTCGAAATCGTGGCATTCAATGAAGGAACGCACTACTGCTCCAGTTTGCCTTCCATGGACGGAACTGACAGTAGTTATAACTTTCAGCACATTATTTTCAGCACTGTTCAAATCTTTAATGAGCTATTCACCATATTTCCCATAACAGATTTACGGTAAATTCATTTCAGTATAGCCGTCACTTAGCTAGTTAACTTAATAAAAGTCGAACTAAAGTATGGAGATATTTGAAAATTGACCTTGTCTTGTGCCATTTGGTTTAGGTTCTCCTCCGGTATCCCTCTGTCTTTAAGTGCATTGATGAACGGATCCATGGTGCGGCTGAATGAATAAAAATGCAGTTTCTGTTAGCCGCTGCAGTTTGCCAGAATGCAAACCAAAGCAGACATACAACAGTTCATCTAATTACACAGCTGGCAAAATTGCATGATGCAAATAGACTTACATTTGTGTACGTATCACAGGAGGTTTCTGGTTACTATCGTTGTCATCAGATACTGTGATTTATGATAGCATTGTTTATGATTAACAAAAATCATAGTTTATCTGAAATGTTCTACTTATACAGTCGATTTATTCCACTTCTGAAGGTGTACATTGTCGGTATTCTCCATTGCATTTGCCCCCGAGTGTAACGTGTGCCAGTACAACTGAGGGGTGGCAGACGAGCTCACGTAATGGGTGACAAGGCACATTCTCACCCTGATACCGAGGCTGTTGTCATGAATATTCACATTTTGTGCTTTTTCTCGTTCTTGCCAGTTTACTATTACTATTGGTCACGTATGTAGAGGACTGCGGTGGGTTGGCACCCTGCCCAGGATTGGTTCCTGCCTTGTGCCCTGTGTTGGCTGGGATTGGCTCCAGCAGACCCCCGTGACCCTGTGTTCGGATTCAGCGGGTTGGAAAATGGATGGATGGACTTATGTAGAGGAAATGTGTGTCGTATGTTATGTCTATGAAAGGAAGAACGGTAAAGCCGTGAATAAAACTGAATGTTGATGACGCTGATTCTGTTTTAAAGACAGTTGTGATTAGCTATGCAGCACACGTTTTTACTCACATTGCTTTATGGAAATCAATAATAGAAATCAGCTACAGATCTGTACGGAAGCCGAGAGGGGACGTGCTATATCGCTATTTTTTTTAATTGTTTTCTGGAGAAAACGGAATCATTTTATCGCGATCTCGAAGAAACGAAACTTAACCTTTGCTCCTAGCGGGCTTGCTAATTGCAACATAACTATTATATGTGTTGTTACTTTTTTATTTATTCTCACCAAACGTTACATATCTACATGGGAAATTAACATGGGTAATATGTTTATAATCATTCTCACTAAAATACACTGTCAAAATATATTAATGAGCAAATTGAGACACATTAGCCTTTAGGAAACATAAGCGTGTGCGCTGTCATTTAGGACAGAATGCATTGTTAACGTGGCGCACTCTCTACTGACGCGATGTCACGAAAAAAAAGAAACAGCACAGTCCATGCAAACTCAAATCCTCCTTGATTTTTGACCTTATGATTAGATAGTTAAGAAGATGACAAGTCTGCTATAGTCAGTTCAATTAACACTCCTTTTAAAAAGTTTGCTTATACAGAATATAAAACAGAATCTCAATGATACGGGACTCGCGAGTAGTAACGAATAATATGTGACACTGAGAAATTATAATTCCTAATAACGGGAACAAGTAAAAACTACGACTTCCTAAAACGGACACTGTAAATGTAGGCATTTCAATAAATAATTTAGGAGACTTGTGTGTGCATTTCAATATCAATTTAAGAACTACGTATAGGCTACCTGTTGTAAACGGTAGCTCAAGTAGCACTTAACAGTAAATAGTCTAACAGGACAATGACTGACTGAAACGAAGATGCTGCGCCGCTAGTATAAAGGTTCACACTGTCAGTCTGCATGTTTAGAAGGCGCTGATTGGCTGAAAATGTTTATAGCGAATTGTCAGAAGTTGGAAGTGCCGTTTAGGTGATCAGAAACGAAAAGACACATTGAGGCATGCTGCACAGTAGTTTGTTTTTCTACAATACAAATTAAGTACGACACCAGGGTCTCCAAACACACAAATATGAAGCTTATTACGTTTTACAGTGAAACTCTTTACATACACAATATAATTAGGGACGTGTGCGCCCGCCCGATTATGGCGGCCCAACCTTCCCTCTATAGCTCGATTCGCTCGCTATTCGTCTAAGCTGAAAATATTGTTAAATGGAGGAATTGAAAAAAGAACAACTTTCACAAGAAGAGGATCAACAACGTGAACCCTTGGTGTTTTTACTGAGAGACAGTTGCAATACCATTGAGCCACCTAATCGGCATAATTAACGAACTCCCCACAACTGAACTACTACTACTGTTCTTACTGTGGCGGATGTAGAAATATGTTGTTTGACATATACACGTTAAATTGGTTTAATTGACATGAGAGTATCATTGTTGTATTCTTCTAATGAAGACGAAAAGATTATTATAGATGTATACTATATGATGTATGGTTTTGATTAAAATTAAGCGTTCCATAAAAAGGTTGCACGATGTACCTAATCTTTATATATATTGTGGTATTACCGTCCCCGTAAAGCAATTGGGGGGGATCGCCGAACATGGCTGTGACCGTTTAAGGGACGATCAGCTTCGAGTAGGCAACTCCCCGACAGCGGACGCGGCGGTGCAGACGGCTAGCGAAGCGAGGAGGTCAAAAACGCAGGGGCTGGTAGGATCGGGGCTGTTGAGTGCCCTGCGCTCCAAACCCGCTGCTGTCTCCTGTCGCTCTGCCTGGACGCAGACGGGGCTGGATTTGAGCTTTTGCTGTGCTCAGACCCAGACCGTCAGGTCGTCCAAGAGTAGAAGGAGGAACCGAAGGGAGAATGCCGGTTCCTCCGATAGGAGAGGACGCGGCGCTGGGTGCGCGCGTCTGGAGAAGGGCCGTCCTCTGCGCGGGCAGAGGAAATCCCCTGGGCGAGCTGCCTGCGAGTGCGGTGCCGCGGACATCGTGCGGAGAGGCATGGAACCTGCGGCGGAGGACTTCAGCAGGCAAGTTAGGGGCTGTCGGAGGGGGGCAGGAGCACTGTCGGTACGGGGACCGACGGGGCACTCGGGGTGAGTGTCCTGGCAGTGCTTCTGGCCCTCTGTTTCCTTTTTTCACAGGCCCGAAGCCCCGACGAGCGCTGAGGCCGACGGCGTCAGGGACCTGCCCTCCTGGGACGGGCCGCTCCGCGGGAGAGCTCCGCGCCGGGAGGCCTATAGTAGCCCCGCTGCGGGGAACAGCGGGGGCGAGAGCGGCGCAGACCAGAGGGGCACGTTTGCGCCGGCGGGGGTGCCGAAGACGGATGTCCCAGGGTGCCGCGTTGGACCCTGGGGACATAGTAGGACCCTCACCGGGGACGTGCTGCCCTTTCGGGTTGTGCCGTTCGGACCCACGTGTCCTCGCTAGTGGCGGGGCACTGTGGTCCCCGGCCGGGGCTGGAGCCCGGTCGGGACGACTTGGAGGACCGGAGGAGGGCGTGTGCCTCCTCCAGACCGAGTGGGGGCGTCCGTCCTGGTTATGCAGGGGGCCTCGGGTACAGGGCTTGGAAGCCCAGCCCTGTAGGGACCCGTGGCCACCGCCAGGCGGCGCCCCAGTGCCTAATTATCCCGGGAGCCCGGCACTTCCGCCACACCAGGAAGTGCCGGGGGAAGACGACCGGGGGTGCACGGACGGCTTCCGGGTGCGCAGCCAGCACTTCCGCCACACAGGGGTGTGGCCAACGTCAGGTTGTCGGGAAGCAGCTGGAGCCCATCCGGGTCCCCATAAAAGGGGCCGCCTCTCTCCAGTCAGGAGGTGGAAGTCGGGAGGAAGCAGACTGAGCTGGAGAGAGAGGACGGGAGGCGGCCAGGAAGGCAAAAGGACTGTGAGCCCTGGACTTTGGGGAAATCGGTGCTGGAGGCACTGGGGTTTTGTGAGTGCACTAAATTGAAAATAAAGAGTGTGTTGGGTGAAACCATGTTGTCCGTCTGTCTGTGCCGGGGCCAGCGTTCACAATATATATATATATATATATATATATATAGTTGATATATGACAGTATATCTTTGACACTATGTATCAGACAAAGGAAATCACAGCAGTCCACAAGAACAATAATTAATTCTCATTAACTACCTGAATTGTAGTTTAACTATATCAACTGAAGTATGTAATGTCAATATGAATTACAAAATATAACTAGAGAGTTAAGTGTCAGATAGACTCTCAAAATATAGAGGTCAATGCCTTTCATTGTGCTGAGGCTTCACAAACATTCAGTAACCAGTGACCATGTTTGCTCGAAGCCCTGTCATGATCCAATCTCGGTACTACGCATGTCTGAGGCTTCAGAGCCCCATCATGATCTCAGTACTAGCATGTCTGAGGCTTCGGAGCCCCGTTCGAAGCCCGTCATGACGCAATCTCAGTACTACACATGTCTGCTCAAAGCTTCAACTCATTTATTTATCGAGCTCCCGTTTGAAGTACATATGGCATCAACAGAGTACAAAAACTAGACAGAATTCCCATTGAAATGAATGTTTGTAGATAATCAATACATGTTAAATGATTGCGCCCGATAATACTTTGTGGCAAAAAATAAAATTATAAATTATACATCATACAAATGCTGACTTGTAGAATGCATAATGCTGCAAAGAAGAGCTTTAGTAATACGGGTGATGACACATCTCTCACTATAATACTCTCATAAATATCCATTCTTCGCCTCATGCAACGTTTTCATGCAACACTGAACGAATTTCATGTAATATACATCTATATATAATTATTTTTGTCTTCATTATATACATACATTAAAAAACATACATTTTATATACCTCCACTCTGCTGAAGATAGTAGTATTGCAGTGGTAGCGTTATCGCTTCATAATAAGGCATACGTGGGTTCGGGTCCCATGTCCACCCACTGTGAATTAAGACCCAAAAGCGTCTGGTTTTCTTTTTTTTTTTTTTTCATTAAACAGCAACTTCCAACCTGGACTGGGAGCGAGCAAGGCGAGAACACTAGTAAAGATATATCAAATGGAAATGTGCATCTTGTTTTATGTCTATAACAAAAATATTTATTTGAGTAACGATTTCAACTGTATTTGTAGTTGTTGATGGCGGGTTTAGCGGTTTAAATTTTTAAATATTAAATTAATAAGGTGGAATTAGTTCTTACTTTGAGTGTTTTCTACACGGTAGATGTGTTAGGAACTGGGATTGCGCCTCTATTACTGGAAGATTGCTTAGGAATGATATAGACTGGACAACTATATGTTTTAGGAAATGATTTATTATTGCACTGTGTTGTGACTAAGACAACGTTTTACTGATCGCCTATCCGGACCTTGAACAATGTGTTCACGAGGGAGGGATGCTGCTGTTAAAAGCAAATGCTTTTTCGACAGCAGGTGCAGATGTGTTTATCCCGCTGCTTTTTGTTGCCTCAGCACTCAACAGGATCTTTAATGCCGATCTTGATACGTGCAATGCTCACCTTGGAGTGTCTCGTGTGTGTCTGTGTGCTGGTGACTGATCTGTGTCGTGTCTCTCAGCCTCTCTGATGTGCTCTTGATTGACACCTTTGAATGTTTAGTGCAGCAGAGCAAATTCAACCTGATCTACCACAGTGGGTTTATCATCACCTTATTCAATGGAGGGGTTCATGGACGTCAAATAGCAATGAATAAAAGATGGATTAATGTAAATACGTGAGCTGCCTTCCACAATTAGACATCGTATTTTGATGGCGATTTTGAGAGGGGTTGATTCCCGAACAGATCTCTTATGCGATCCTTCCACAGTATCTCTCAAATTTATTTAGGTCAAATTGGTTATAAAGATTTCACTGCAGATCATTTTTTTTTATTATTGCTAATTTTGATGAGTCTTTAAGTCGGATCGAACTGGGGCTTGCACTACACTCAGAATTTGAAAAGTAACCACCTTAGTTAGTTGAGCCACTGACGGCGTCTTTTCCTTGTAGCAAACTCGTTACTTTTGTGCTCCACAAAATATTGTAAAGTATTAATAAATGAAATATTTCAATACTTGATCGAATAATAACAACTGTGATTTAAGGATTTCACCTTTTCTTTCTCAAATGTGCTTACCTATATTATGGCAAAGTACAGGGATAAACCTTTATTTTCCGTCTACTCCGTTTTAATTAAGTCGGACCAAAGAAAACATTTAAGGCTATTAAATGTGATCTCAAGAAAAGATGAGGCTTAATTATAATACTAATAACAGGACCGATTATAATGATACAGTGCAAAAGTAAATACTAACTGAAAGAGCCGGGCATCCATGAGTGAGGCGTCTTATTTTGTTTAACTCTTGCTATCGTATAGTGCATTCTGCCTGTCAGCGTTAGTTATATAAAAATACAAATATTTATTTATATTTTTTAGACATCAGAAACTAGAAGTTGCTGACGAACCCTTCTCTTCGTTGTCAGTCTGTAGCAGAGAAAAATTAAAAGCAGTAAGAGTTATAACATACGTCATTGAAGTGGATCATGAGTTTGTGTAATGTTAATGAAAATGGCCAGGAGGGGTCACTAGAGAGGTGAGTGTCAAATGCTTCGAAGCTTCGATACGATTTCCGGCACAATTGCCTCAAACGTTTTGATGCTTTGTGAGGCTTCACTCCGCCCATCACTACCGATCAGCACCGTGAATACAGAAGCCGACTGGCTGGATAGCCGAATCCGGCGTGCAGGCGGTGAGCCATGCTTCCGTGAGGCAGAAAACACAACAGTCACGTATATCTCGCTGGAAACGAAGTCTACCACGGAGATCGTCTAGTTTGTTGTCCAGAAAAATGCTAGGCAAATGATCTAATCTCATTGAGATTCTGTTTTGTATTCTTAATATGCAAACATTTTAAACGGAGCATTTATTGAATTGACTATAGCAGACTTGTCATCTTCTTAAAATGACTTTGTTTATATGATATTGACAACTAATCATAATGTCAAAAGTCATGGAGGCTATGCGTTTGCATGGACTGTGCCGTTTCTTTTTTTGTGCATTACGTTAACAATGCATTCTGTTCTAAATGACAGCGCGCAAGCTTTTTGATGTTTCCTAAAGGCCAATGTGTCTCAGTTTTAATTTCATTAATATATTTTGACAGTGTTTTTAAATCAGAATTGTTATAAACATATTACCCATATTCATTTCTCATGCAGATATGTAACGTTTGGTGAGAATAAATAAGAAAGTAACAACACATAACTGTAATTATGTTGCATTGTTTATAATGAATACAACTGATCGTTTATCTTAAATGTTCTACTTTGTATTTTTACATTTGGCAAATGAATTCTTCAGTATACAGTCGATTTATTCCACTTCTGAAGGTGTACATCGTCGGTATTCTCCATTGTATTTGCCTCCAGTGTAACGCTTGCCAGTGTAACTGAGGGATGGCAGACTAGCTCACGTAATGGGAGACAAGGCACCTTTTTACCCTGATGCCCACTCACTTCTCATAAATATTCATATCTTGTAGTTTTTCTCATTCCTGACACTTTACTGTTATTATTATTGAACACGTATGTAGAGGAAATGTGTGTCTTATTTTATGTGTATGAAAGGAATGACGGTAAAGCTTAGAATGAAACTGAGTGTTGATGCTTTGGGTAACAAGACAGGTAAGGAGCTGGGAACTTTAAATGTGCCAGTGACTGCAGGCGATTGTGTCACTGGAAGATGATTTAAGAATATAGAAACGGCAAAAGCTTTTTCTTTCAGTAATTCTATTTACATTAATGATTTACTCTGTTGTGCCGCAGATCTGAAGACTACTTATTTACCCTTTACCGCAGCCTTTGACAAGATTCATTCACAATGAAAGGATGTAGCTGACAGTCAGGTGGTTTTTTGAAAGTTTGGCTCCAGATGTGCTTATCCAGCTGTTCATTCTTGTCAGTACTTGAGTGATCTTTATGTCCACTTCTAGATGTTCGCAAAGTTTCTTTACAAATTTTCCAAGGCTTTCCCTAAATTGCAGAACACACTGTCGATTGCACTGATTCTGTTTTAAAGACAGATGTGATTAGTTATGCAGAACACGCTTTTACTCACATTGCTTTTTGGAAATGAATAATACATATCGGCTACAGATCTGGGAATCACTGAATACTACATTTAATGAGGAGTGTCTTGCGCATATACTGGTGTAATAACGTCTGCTTTAGTGAAGCTTTTCTTAGACTCTCTGATATGATCGACATAGGGTTGAATAGATCCTGGTTTGTTTTAATACGTGCTGCCCTACACAAAGTATGCTCATGAATTTGTTACAGATTCTAGGTGGACACAATTCCACACCATGGAACAAGGTGCCTCATGTGAATCATTCATAATGTCTTCTACATGTATTTGTTAACTTACAGACAAGTACTACATAACTATTTTTTTTTTTTTTTTTTAAAGTCCTTTTTTAACTTTGGGCAAGTTGTCTATCAAGTCTAACTTCAACCAATCTTTTCACAGTTTATGATCCCTGCTGCTTTGAGGTTCCGCCTTATAGAGTTTCCTCTTAAAAAACCTGCCATTGTACCAAGCGATGAAACTCCATTAAACAAAAGAAGAAAACTAAAAAGAAGCAGCAGCGACAAAACTCATTGCTCATTATTTTTGACAATGGAAGTAAGTCCATCCATTATCCAACCCACTATATCCTAACTACAGGGTCTCGGGGTCTGCTAGAGGCAATCCCAGCCAACACAGGGTGCAAGGCAGGATACAAACCCCAGACAGGGCGCACACACAGACACACACACAATTTAGAATCGCCGATGCACCTAACCTGCATTTCTTTGGACTGTGGAAGTAAACTGGAGTACCCGGAGAAAACCCACACAGACGCATGCAAACTCCACACAGGGAGGACCTGGGAAGCGAACCCAAGTCTCCTAACTGTGAGTCAGCAGCGCTACCCACCGTGGCACCATGACGCCCAATGGAAGTAAGTGTGCTTTGAAATAAAAACCTTTGAAATTTGCATTTGCAGTTTTCTTCGGATTTTTAAAATAACTTTGTTTTGCATGGTTATGTATATACCATTAGGCTTTACGTTTTTGTATTAATAATCATTTTTGCTTTAGTAATTGATGCATATTCAGTGCTTGAAGTGGAGCGGCACTCAGCGGTACCAGCAACTCTTGAAATTTCACAAGGCAAGTTTCACGAGAACTCCTTGACCGTGCATGGAAGACAAAAAAAAACAAACTTTTACACAAGTCTTGGAAATGCTTGATTAGTCATTCTGACGTGAACCAGGCAATGTGTTTAAATTGTAATACCTAGAAATCTGCCATGTTTTGGTACCGTCAATTTTAACAACATTTCATGGTAGTTTTGTGCAGATGATGCCTGCCATTTCTAAACTGTTAAAATACTTTCCTGTAATAGGCAATGCACCACTATATTATACGTGAGTAAGACTGACAGTCGCAATGTACACAGAGGCTTTACAATTTAATTACAGGTGACATTTATATTTTTTTCCTTTTAGCCAACTTGCTATAAGAATATCTTCTGGAAATTGGATGTTAATGAAAAATAAGGTAAACTGCAAACAACCATCTGTTAAACTTGTAATTCACTTGTAGCATCTGACTTTCATGTGTATCTTTTTTTCCTTTCCTTCTTTTCCTAGGACATCCCTACTGGTTCAGTAGACTGTGGAATATACATGTTGATGGTATTTGAATATTAATTATAGGCTTTATGTAACCTTACATTTGTGTTTAGATTGTATAGGATTTCAGTACTATTAACCTCTGTCAGTAAGCACTGTATCTGACCATGGAGGAACCCTTTGATTTTACTGCTGTCAGTCTTTTAAAGGTGCTGATAATGTATTTTTTTCTTCATGTGTGGCATACTTTTAATCATGGCATTCATTTAACTTGCCCTCCACTATTATTGGCATCCCTTGTAAAAATTAGTAAGAAGAGTTAGAATTTTTTTTAAATATTTATTTCTTGATAAGGGCTTTGTTTTTCTTTGAATGAACTTGTTTCAATTAAAAGCCAGATGTTTCTAATTTTTAAAGTGCAAGATGGCATTTCTTCAGCCAAGGGTTTTTTTTTTTCTAACCCTTCTTACTAATCTTTGCAAGGTGTGCCAATAACAGTGGAGAGCACTGTATTTATCCTTTTTATCTTGGGATGACATGCCAGCCATTAGAAAGTGGGGGTGCTTGCTTCTTCTGGAGAGACGTCTCATATGGCTGGTAAACATTTAGTATTTCCTTTTTTTATATAAACAGTTTTTCCCACAATTTTGAGCTCGTATGGTCTGGTTTAGTGGGTGCCAAATAACCACTGCCATTTCAGAATACCTTACAGTTATTGGTACTTGTTCTGAGTCTACCATTATTGACTGCTGGTGCAGGTTCCTTGCTTTTGGAGCTGCTCCTTTTGGGACGCATGGACAATCTAAGGTGACGCCTCACATCCATCTATAGAAAACAGTCAGTTTAAATAAACATAGAATTTTGAATACTCTAGTGTTTAAATGAGGTCAAATAGTATAACTTTAAATACACCAGTGTTTGTTTTGGTATGTACAGGTAAACTTTTACTGGCGCTGTTTTTTTCTGCCAAATGAACAACATCAATATTTTAATGTCTAAAGGTCAGGACAAAGAAGAACATGGCAGCAGTGAACTTCTTGAGTAATATACAGATACAGCCACACCAAGGTATTAATGTAAAACTTTAAAAAGTTTAAAAAATCTACTACCATATTTTCATACTCTGTTTGACTTGAGCAAAAACCTTAACGTTGTCATACGTTTTGTCAAGGACCATTTGTCACCTGGGGAGTGTTACAGTAGATTGGTCATTTTATGATTAGAATAAAAGTATCTACAAAGCTTTTCTGTGACTTGCATGTTACTTTAGGTAGTGTCCAGTTTTGGTGTATGTAATACTCTTAAATAATGGATGTATTCTAAAAAACTATTGAGATAACCACTAACGAGATTTTTGTAGTGAACCACAGAATAATTCTCACAGTTTCAACTATATTCCAATGTGCCCACTTTTCTGAGGAAACAGAAGTGTTCAGACCAAAACCCGATAGCTTGCACAAGACAAATACTACAGATGACAATCTGATGTATTATTTGTGTGTGTCCACAGTGTAGAAGAGCAGGCTGGCTGTGTGGCTGCAGTAGGGCAGCTGACTGCAGAACAAGTGGCTCAGGTTTTTGCAGCTGCAGAGATCAGCATGGCTTCCACACAACATGGACAACTGTTGGAGTTCATCATTTAGGACCATGGAGCAGATGATCACTTGCTGGTAACTTAGTTCAGATAACAAGTAAAACTTTGTTATTGGAATCTGTCTAGAAGCAAAGAGCTATGGTGACTTTATAGTGCCAAACTCTTGAATTTTCTTGTCTAACAGGCTGTTGTATCTCAAAAGGTGTCATCCAGATGGTTTAAAAATTATGAAGGTCCTAAAGGTCCCCGGGTAATGACCTACAGTACAGTAGAAGATGAGGAGCTGAGAGATGGCCTCTACAACCACCTGGATGAAGTGCTGTGAAGAGCTATAGGCACTTTTGAAAAGATTGACAGAGTTCACATCATTCTGGGTGTGCTGATGCCAAAGGCTCATTTGGCTTTAGAGAATCTGTAATGAGTACAGAAAGTGTCTCTATGAGTAACGTCCTCTCTGTTTCTGTGTTTGTGATCGGCTCTTATTAAAGCTCTAGGAACAGTTGAGAGGATTTCTCTACCAGAGGCAGAAGGTCTGTTCATTGATGGACCAGCAGACAGTGAGTGGTACATCATGTGGTGTTGGGGGTGGGGGGAGACAGTCCTTTCCTTTTCTTTTCAGCACAATTATTCTGTTATACATAATACCATTTTATTTGTAGTGAATTTAGAGTAAATAAACTAGATTGGCTCCAGCAGACCCCCGTAACCCTGTAGTTAGGATATAGCGGGTTGGATAATGGTTGAATGTATAAATGTAAATATGTATATGTTTAAAGTGAAATTTAAAATATGCATTAATACACTTTTAGTATTGGTGAAAGTAAATCTTTTTTTTTTTTTAAGTGAGAGAAAAGAGTTTGGCATTCTGTACTTGTTTTGTAACAGTTGGAAGCACAAGGACAGCATCACTAAGGCATTTAAACTTGGGATTCCATCTCAACCCCTCCTCT
Source organism: Polypterus bichir lapradei (assembly GCA_026402145.1). Taxonomy (NCBI): domain Eukaryota; kingdom Metazoa; phylum Chordata; class Cladistia; order Polypteriformes; family Polypteridae; genus Polypterus; species Polypterus bichir. The sequence goes on from JANRMT010062831.1 coordinate 1,126,533, forward strand.
AAACATGTTCCTTTCTTTATTTGTCTTTTGCCTTTTTTATTTCTGTATGTGAAACTGACTGTGTAATAGAGTTGTTTATATTTGATTAAATTATTGATGTAAATAATAAAGGACACATTGTTATTGTTAAAGATTGTTAATTAGGTTCTGTATATTTGAAATTGTCTGCATATCTGTTTTTAGCCAATTCATATAATTTGTATTTTTTCTTTCATTTTTATAACTGCATTGTACAGTTTTATTCCTTTTTTGTATGTTACAAGCACACATGTCTATCCTCATTACATTGTTCATTTATCTATATACAGGTACTCCTCACTTTACGACCTATTTGCTTAACGACCACTCGCACTTACGACCAATCGAGTTTCGACCTGCAATTCCGGGAATCCCCTTTCTCAGCTTGAGTGTCGGTCAGTGGCGAATGGTGACATGCGCACTGAGCGTACTATAGGCTTGCTATGCGCTTTTTCAGTCAGTTTCATTCCTACAAGCTGTCACTGTGTAACCTTGTTTTTTTTACATATTTGTTACCCCTGAATAGTACAGATGTTGATGAAAAGAAAAAGTATGGCATCATCTGGAGAAATTATTAAGAAACGAAGGAAAGCTATCAACCTTGAAATGAAAATAAAAATCATACAAGACTACAAAGCTGGTAAAACGGTTAAAGAAATAGCATGTGACTTGAAATTGGCACATTCGACAATTTCAACGATTTTAAAGGATAAAGTTAGAGTGAAAGAGGTGATGAAATCATTGACAGGATTTAAAGCCATAATAACTAGGCAGCGAAAAGGTCTTATTAATGAGATGGAGAAATTATTGGCGATCTAGTTTGGCAACCAGATACAAAATAATATGCCGATAAGCCTTTTAATAATTCAAGCTAAGGCACGCAGTTATCTTTGAGACTTTGAAGGCACATGAAGGCAAAAAATCGACAGAATTATTTACAGCAAGCCATGGATGGTTTCAACGGCTTAGGTGGAGATTCAACCTGCATAATTGGAGAATCAGCAGTGAGGCGGCAAGCGCGGATGTAGAAGCAGCAGAAAAATTTGTTGACGAATTGGATGGAATAATTTAAAAAGGCAGCTATTGCCCGGAACAGATATTCAATGTGGATGAAACCAGGCTTTGGTGGAAAAAAATGCCTGAAAGGTCCTATATGCACAAATAAGCTAAGGCAATGCCCGGTTTCAAGGCTTTTAAACACAGGATCATATTGTTGTTGGGAGGGAATGCCGCTGGGTTCAAGTTAAAGCCTTTCCTGGTCTATCGCTCCGAAAACTCACATGCATTAAAGAACGTTAGTAAAAACAGTCTGCCCGTTTACTATCGTGCATATAAAAAGGCATGGATGACGCAACCTTTATTTTAAGATTGGTTTTTGAACTGCTTCATACCCTCAGTCCAGCATTATTGTTTGGAAATGGGAGTTCCTTTTAAAATTATTCTCCTGCTTGATAATGCTCCAGGCCACCCCCAGCATCTTGATGATCTACACCCAGACGTAAAGGTAGTGTATCTTCCTAAAAACACAACTGCTGTCTTACAGCCAATGGATCAGGGTGTTATAGCTACGTTCAAAGCATTTTATTTGTGCACAACTTTTTCCAAAGCTGTAGCAGCAACAGAAAATGATGTAGTATCCCTTCATGATTTTTGGAAATCGTACAGTATTTTAGATTGCATTAAAAACATTAAATCAGCTTGGGACGAAGTGACAGATAAGTGTATGCAAGACATAAAAATGCGTAAAAAGTTTCGATCCTATATTCCCGGCGCAAGCTCACCGCTTATCGACCAATTCGCTTAACGACGTAGTCGTAGGAACGGAACTTGGTCATAAAGTGAGGAGTACCTGTATATACAAGTGGGAATGCTGCAGTTTTAATACTTCAGCTTCAGTATATTCCCCAATCAGTCTGTTTGTTAATCTTCTTTGTGCATTCTTTCTTTCAGTTCAACTGACCCATCATTATTGTTAATTGTAAATATTTCTTGAAATGGTTGTACAATTTATACTGAATAGATATTAATAAAATTTTCTTTTTGATAGTGACAATACTGAATGTTTTAATTTGTGCTGGCCCAATCAACTCACATATTAACACAACTAGAACTGATAGATTTGAGCAGAGCCTCTACTTGTATCAACATGGTCTACAAATGCATGGACTTTGCTGGACTTGCTGGTAATCCCACAAGATAAAACAGCTTGGAAACTGAGCATCCCGATCAAGATTTTGCTATTCACTTACATGGTCTAGAACAATAAGGTTCTTATCTTTTTTAGGAGTCACATTTTCAAAAAAACTTGCATTTTTTAACTGAAAATGCAGCTTTTACATATAGGAACAAAATTAAAGGAAAAGGATTGTATATGTCTCATAAATGGAGAGTCTAAACTTTTGAAGCTCCGTATTCTTAAACCATGAATCACAGCTATAACCTTGTTATTCGAAGGTCTTGACACTAAGTGTGTGTCTGTGTTTATGTCCATCCATCATCCAACCTGCTATATCCTAACTACAGGGTCATGGGGGTCTGCTGGAGCCAATCCCAGCCAACACAGGGTGTAAGGCAGGAAACAAACCCCGGGCAGTGTACCAGCCCACTGCAGGTGCGCACACACACACCAGGGACAATTTAGAACCTGCATGTCTTTGGACTGTGGGAGGAAACTGGAGTACCTGGAGGAAATCCACGCAGACACGGGGAGAACATGCAAAGTCCACACAGGGAGGACCCGGTAAGTCTTCTAACTGAGAGGCAGCAGCACTACCCAGTGCGCCACCCTGCTGCCCTGTGTTTATGTACTGTTCAAAAAAATGAAAGGACCACTTTTGAACCCGAGTATAGCATCAAGTCAATGAAACTTCTGGGCTATTGATCGGGTCAGCTAAGTAGAGGAGGGGGTTGTTAATCAGTTTCAGCTGCTGTGGTGCACTAGAGGGGCAACAATGAGACAACCCCCAAAACAGGAAGGAATGGTTTAACAGTTGGAGGCCACTGACATGTTTCCCTCCTCATCAATATGCGGAGATGATCTGCTGTGGCAACCCCTAATGGGAGCAGCCGAAAGAAGAAGAAGATCTGTTTTGTCACTAGTTTTACATTTGGCTACGGTCAGTGTCACTACTGGTTGCATGAGGCCATACCTGGACCCTACAGAGCTGGCACATGTATTCCAATTTCTCCAGGATGGCACATCAATACGTGCCATTATCAGAAGGTTTGCAGTGTATCCCAACACAGTCTCCAGGGCATGGAGGAGATTCCAGGAGACAGGCAGTTACTCTAGGTGAGCTGGACAGGGCCCCTTATAGAAGGTCTTTAACCTATCAGCAAGACTGGAGGAACAGGATGAGCACTGCCAGAGCCTACAAAATGACCTCCAGGAGGCAGGCCACTGGTGTGAATGTCTCTGACCAAACAATCAGAAACAGACTTTATGAGGGTGGCCTGAGGGCCCGCCATCCTCTAGTGGGCACCGTGTAGCTCGATTGGCATTTGCCTTAGAATACCAGAATTGGCTGGTCCACCACTGGTGGGAGCCCTGTGCTTTTCACAGATAAGGGCAGGTTCACGCTGCGCAAGTGACAGACGTGAAACGGTCTGGAGAAGCCATGGAGAACATTATGCTGCCTGCAACATTGTTCAGCATGACCAGTTTGGTGTTGGGTCAGTAATGGTATATCTGTTCAAAGTGTTCCTTTAATTTGAGCAGTTTATATATATATTGTCACAGGTGGCTGGGGGTGGAGCCCAGCTGGGAAGCCCGAGGGGACTGGAGGAGGGCTGGTGCCTCCTCCCGACCACGTGGGGGCAACCGCCTTGGTTTTGTTGGTGGCCTCGGGTAAGGGGCTTGGAAGTCCAACCCTGTAGGGGCCTGTGGCCACCACCAGGCGGCGCCCCGGTGCCTGAAGAAACCTGGAGCCCAGCACTTCCGCCACACCAGGAAGTGCTGGGGGGAAGAGGAGCAGGAACACCCGGAGGACTTCCGGCTACACAGTTGGTGTTTCCGCCACACGGGGGTGTGTCAGCGAAAGCTCCTCAGGAAGCACCTGGAGCTCATCCGGGTGTACATAAAAGGGGTCGCCTCCCTCCAGTCGACAGCAAGAGTCGGGTGGAAGTGGACGGAACTCGGAGGAGAGGAGTGGAGGCGGTCTGAGGACTGTGCAAGGCATTGTCGTGCGGCCAGGACTTGAAGGAGTGATTGGTGCTGCGGCACTGGGTTTGTGCACTTTACCACTTGTAAATAGTGTAAATAAACACGTGTGTGGCGAAATAACATGTCTACCTGTCTGTGTCCGGGCTGTACCCCACAGTATGTATATATATATATATATATATATATATATTCTGTATATATATATCATAAAGGAAACTACATTGATGTAGACCAGTTTTTCAGTATAAACCTATGCTTACCAGAAATATCATTGCCAAAACTAAATTCCTAGCTGGTCAGGTTGAATTGTGAATTGGGTGTGAATTTATACTGGCGCTGTTAGTTAGAGTCAGATCAGGAGGGTTGGGCAAGGAAAAGTATGAACGTGACTGAGCGAATAAAACTGAAAAAAAGGTAACTTTTAGAAATGCCATACATTTACAGCTTATCTGATGCTGTTCGTTTTACAAATAATATTACATTATTGCGATGATGTTTTCTGATTGGTACTATCCAGGTCATAAAATAATTTCTTGAAAATGTCACATATATTTGTTTCTTTCTTTTTTGCTCGGTGCTGTGTTGACATTGTGCACCAGAAGGCATGAGCTTATTCAGTGCGAGCAGGAGCAAGCAGGTGGCCTTTTTCTGTGTGCTATAACATGCTTGACTTGGCGGTGATCAATGCACATATACTGTACAAGGCATGCACGGGCGCCACAGAGAAAAGAAGAGCGTTCTTTGCTCATCTTCCAGAGGAACTTTGTCATCGCTTTTTACAAGAAAAGGTGAAGGATAAAGCAAAAGAGGATGCAACATTGACAAGCTTCTGTTCCAAGACAGCTGCTTCCCCTAGGAAAGCAAACTCAGTCAGTCAGTGCTAGGTGCTCCTTCAATGTAATAGGAACCACAGCATAGAGAAAAGTGTATACATTGCAACAAGTACACATGTCGTAAACGTAGAAAGGACAGTCCTTGGGTATGTGGGAACTGTTAACATTTGAATCTGATGATTGCATATAGCGCGGAACTGACCTCTCTATACTATTCTTTCCTCTGCATGTCCTGGAGTACAAAAGAAACACCCCCATGCACCCAAAAGTGGACACTGGCAAGATCGAAAAAAAAACGCGGTCACTGATTGCAAGCACAAGAAGGCATAAGAATGAATATGAATAATAAGAATAATGTTGCATCAGTGCCACAATATTTTCCAAAATGTACTATGCAGGTAATAAAATTAGTTATTCCAAATATCATATATACCTATGTCTCTGTTTTTTGTTAGTGCGGCTTTGACATCATGAACCATAAGTTGCACACTAATTCAGCATGGGCATTAACACTCAGTAAAACTGAATTAAAAAAAATTAAAGTGACAGTGAGATACAAAGAAGGCAGATTCACAAGCATTTGTGTGTCAGCTTTTATCCCTCCAGATCAGAGAATTTCCAGTTCCATTGTCTCAAAGCACCACTCACATCTACAGTTATTCTCAGTTTCAGATATAAAGTTATTGTGTCAGATCTGGGGTGGAGGTGGGGGGTGGGTGGATGTTGTATTGTGATCGTGACTGAAAGAATAAAAGTAAAAAAAAAAAACCATTAACTTTTACAAGTACTATAAATTTACACCGGTTGTAACAGACACAAATGAAATGTATGTTTTTATTGTATAATATTAACAATAAGAGCAGCTCACTACTGAAAACGGTAAATTTGGTGGGGAGCTGGTTTTGAACTCACAACCTCCGGGTTATAAGTTGCCAGTTCTAACCACAGCTCCATGGAAACTATCGTATTGTGTTTGCACCTTATGTGAAAGTGTGTTTATTTGATATTTGGCCCTCAATCTTCACACATTACACAGTTCATGTCTACATTTTGTTATTTATTACTAAAACATGAAAAATGTTTCTGTTTTAATGATGGGTTACCTAGATTGTTGTCAGACACAAAACACACATCAAATTATTTCCCCTTACAATTCTGGGTAGCTCATTCCCAGATAATCAATCAAGGCAGGAACTGGGAGAACTTCTTGCCCGTTCTGAGGTGGTGTTGGGGAATGGTATAGCAGGCTGCTTATTGCTTGGGCTTATCAATACATTTAGAAGACAAAAGACGCTGATAGAGAGGTGCGAAGGGATTTAAGGTGAGCTGGATTTACAAGTTTATTCGTTGGCTCTGGTAATTCTAGTGTTAAGGTGACTTGTTAAATGTAGGCAACTATTTCATTTGGACATTCAAGTAAAACAGTCTATAAGTCTATGTCAATTCATTAAAATTAGGCGTGCACAAATTTGTACTGATATACTCATTTCAATTTTCTTCAGACGTTGTTTAGTAACAATAAATATCTCATATCCAAACGTTTATTATCATTATTTTTTTCAAAGCTGCTAATCCTAAATGAGGGAGGTAAAAATACACTGTAGTCTTAATAGTGCACTCAACAGAGTACTATAGTGTAAGATATTGGCACAAATAGACTACTGTCACAGATGTATTTTACGAATATACACTCCGTCTCTTACAGTCACTTTATCTTGACCGTCCACCTTTAGAAATTACTCCCACCTTTCTTTTTACATATCCATAAGGCAATTGGCTAAAGTGGGATATGAATGACAATGATTTGATGAATAAAAAGGTGATTGACCGCAAAGTTTATATTTGCGATTGGCTGATCAGTGCCTGACATACGCAAATTTAATATATGATTGGTTGAAGTCGAAAATGAAATGTCACACCCATTTTACTCCAGTCTCCAGCAATGTCTACTTGGAAGTGGCGCTTCTAGCACCTGTATTTAGCAGTATCTAGCATGTCAGTATCAAGCAGCCCATCACTAACAGTACAGTGAGGTTCTGGATTGGATGAATGAATGGACATCTGTGCATGGACTTTAACTAGGGCAGAGGCATGGTTGCAGTTTCAACCGTTCATTACAAATATGTGTGATGCTTCTTTTAGATTTATTTTAAAATACTTTACCAAGTCTTGTTCTAATATTTACCAGTATGGCCAAAACTTATTAAGTTCTAAAGTTCCATCTTGAAAACTGAATTTTAAACAATCACAGCTGAATGCATTTTCCTTCCCTTTATGCCTCTTCTTTGAACAACTGGAAAGGAACAAAAATCTATTTGTTACCCAAAAGATGTCTTTTAATAACTGGACTGTGTTCTCTAGTCCTTCATCTGCCTGTACCATTTGTCAGCACATTGTCTTTTTCATTTGCCTAGTGCAGAAAATTGTGAAGAAAAACTGGATGCGAGTGTCAGGTTTTTAAAAGACCAACTTTATTCCAAAATAAATGCAATGATTTCAGACACCACTCACAATTTAATTTTCCCCCATTCTTTGGATGCAGCCTTGTCATCCAGCAACGGCACTAAGTGATGTTGCATGTCAATCCAAATGCGTTTTTGTGTCAGTGTAGTCTGCACTGATTAAGTTTTCTATCAACTGGTTCTGTATGCAAATGGGCTGAAGTATTTGTTATGATGTCTGTCAAAAAAGAACTTGTTCACATAAAGATTTGGGACTCTTTTTGTAAACCAACAGTCTTGAAAATGCAAAACTGATTGCATCTAAACAACTTGAATGCCAGTTTGAGAAGTTGTAGTTTCTACTTATTTCAGTAACTGACAATCCTTGGTGAATGTTTGGCTCTTTCTGGCTCAAGGAAACAGGAAACAACTGTTAACACTTGTATAGCAATGTTTTTTTGGTTTTCATTAATGTTTCGTTTTCTTTTACACTGCATGTTGAACAGTTAACATAATCCCTTTTTTGTATATACAACAAAGTTAAAATACTCGGCCATGCACATTATTCCAGAAAACCTTTCTTCCATTAACAAAAAGGGTCTTTACTTGCAAACTGTGGCATTGACTGCCACTAACAGAGATTAAAATGCCCTGATCCGAGCTGGTGGGCCTCCAGGTGGGAAGTGAACTACATGTCAGTGCCACCTGCAATCAACAGTTGGTATGTCATGGTGATTTATGTTTTAAGTATGAAGATCTATCTATATCATTTTGCTATATTTTACACACAGATTTAGCTGGCATTTATTCACACATATACTGTATAATTATTGTATCTTGTACTGAGAATAGGAACTGCAGAACACGGTCTTTTAAAATGTAAACAGCCAGAAAGAAACTAGAACACATTTAGACTAGAGCTTTTGATCCCCTCATTTTCTTACTCTGCTTAGTCCTTCCAGCCCGGCAAGCAGGTCCTCCAACTTTCAAGGTAAAATTTGGGGGTTGGTGGCAGGATTGCCACACCAGCCACTGTAAGAAACCTCCCACTGTTCCAGTGTGGTGCTGAGGTATCACCTGTTGCATGGCTACACTCAAGTCACAATCCGGGTGGTTCGCTGTGTGGTGGGTGTGGCAACACGCTGTAATCAACTCATACTCCCAACTTTCTCCTTCCCCTCCTTAGTCCAATACTAAATCCCAGAATTGCATTGCCTTTGCCAGTAGCACTGGCTGCATATCCTTGGACTATAAACTATAAACCCATTATGGGGTTCTTTGTTTCACATGCAGGTTATATAGTGCTTACTTAACGTCACTAGTGCAGTGGACACCTCTGCAGCCTCCACGAGTCAGGAGGGGTCTCTATGTCTAAACGATCCCCTCACCAGACCTCCACATAGTCAGCCAAAAGGTATATTTAATTTTTGCAAGAAAAATGTGCATTTTTAGGCAAAATGAAACAGTGACAAACTGGTGTGACTGATCATGTGACATTACAACCTACAAATGGGCAAATCATGAGAAGATCTGCGAAAGTTAGCGAGTTGACAACAAAGAGATCCATCATGATTAAAAGAATATAACTAAGGTGCTACACAAATCAAACACTGGGCACAATAGTCCACAAAGAAAACATCTATGCTTAAAGCTTCAGTGGATGACAGAATTGGTTAAATGCTACCCATGTCATGGCAAGTGTGACTGAAGAGGCTTCTTCTGCTTGTGCTTCTTCTCCTTGCCCACCTCTTCCGAATGCAGATGACGACAGCAATGTACCTAAAAATCTGACAGCCCCAGACCAGGTTAAAATAAGGATATGCAATATTTGAATAGAAATAAGTAAAAAATGATATTGGGGTCTGAAAATGTCGCATTATTTTTTGCCACAGTAGTTTTCCTCCAAACTGCAATTAATTTGCAAGTTTAATGTAGACTCTAAACATTTGTTTGAATAGTTTTCATCTTCAGTGGTGAGGGAAACAACTTTTATTTTCACTAAAGGTATTTTTCTTAGGATTAATAGTTATCCAGTTTGAAGTGTGGTTTGGTCTATTTAATGGGTTGAATTTGCATTGTCTTTTTTGTTGTTTCTGATTGTTATTTCTTTTCATGAACACTGCCAAGAGCAAGTGCACATACAATCTCATATTTGAAACCAAAAAAGGCAATGTTTACACTGCAGCTAAACTCTCATTTTTTTCATTCATTTGTGACAAACATCTTATTTTTTAGAGAACTATGATTAGTAAAAAAAATAAGAAATGCCATGGAATCAAAACTTTACATTAAGTATTTGCACTGCACTGCACTACATTAAGGTTTTGCATGCAAACCTTCCACATTGCTCTCCTCAGTCCTGACTCCTGTCCTTATATGGACAGAATACCAGCAGAGATAATTTTCCATCAAACCAACAGGTCTTTTTTAAATTTCTTGATTCTCTTACATGCCATTTTCAGCTGATGAATTTGCACTCATCCTACACTGAAATGATGTGATGTATCGCTCTAACCTGTCTGACAAAAGTGCAGGACACATTTGGTATAGACAGATATGGATCAGTTATAAAAGAGAAAGCACCCCAGAAGACCTGCGTTTCATCAGATAAATGATTTTTTTAAATCAACACAGTACCATCTTAATGTATGGGCACAATGGGCCCTGACTGGGGGCCTTTGGAGGATAGGGGCCAACGATGTTTCTAATGCCTATGTATGTTTCTGTTTTACCATCAAAACAGGGGCCCCAGTGCACTACTTTGCCCAGGGGGGCTATGATGCTGGTAAGATGGCTCTGATTATCAACAACGGAATCCAAAAAACTCAAAATGTGTCAAAATGCAAAATATGGGAATGTTAAATTGTCTTTCTATTGTAATTTTTTTTTTTCCAGGGGCCCCAACTCTGTTATTGCGAGGTGTGACGTTGCAGGTCCTGCTCCATGTTCCCTCTTCCAGTGTTGGGAGCCTCTTGAACTCGACACTGTTGATAGTTGTAATAAGAATGTAAGTTTAATGTCACTATGCTCTGTACAAAAATTGTTTTATACATCCACTCACATGTACAGGCCATGCCAAAGTTAGTACACAGGGGCTGTAAGCATTTAGAAACTGCTAGTAAGCATTTAGAAACTGCTAGCATTTGGAGAGTGAAGGAGACAACTGCGAAAATAGGCATTGTGCTATTCCTGTAAGTTAGAGATGAAATTGAATCCTTTCCTTTCCTTGTTTGGAAACCAAGGAAAGGCCTACACATGGAGAAGACAGTATATAAAGACTTGGACAGCAGCCAAACACTTCGAAGCCGAAGGAATGGGTGATATCGTCATTCGTCCCAAAAGTCCTTTCAGTGCAGCGAGGCAAAATGGCAGACTGTATACATTCAGTTCCCACCTTGGTATTGTCATACTATGGCTTCCTCCGTTTGTAATGCCGCGGAAATCGTCAGTAAAGAAAGCTAAGCTATTTTCTCTTATGTGATTTTTACCTCCGTATCATTATGGGGGGGATTTTGCCTTTTAATATCATATCTCTATATTTTTCGGTTACTTAAATGCCGCAATTATACAAGAACTTATTCCAATTTGGGAGCTATATCGCCCCTTAAAGGAAACAATAGTCATGACCGGGATGAGCTGTACAAATAAGGATACCACATGAACCAACAGGAAGGTGCAAAAATGTACAGTGCCTTTATTAAAAAACACACAGAGTCCAAATAAATAGTGCAGTGTTTCAAAACATTCATAAATAAATAATACATAAAATGTGAAAAAGTGAACGATAAAATAATCCAATAAATCCCATTAAAACAAGGTTTAAATCCGCTGGCAGGAACAATCATTTAAAAAAAAAAATCTGGTGCCTTTTTCCTTTAACTAGCAGCTCCCCTGCTAATCCCTCACAGGCGCTGCAGCAGAGGAATCACCCTATCTGCAGACACAGCTCACCTTCTGCACATCTGGTTGCCTTCTGTCCCATGGCTACGTACAGGCTCCATCTCCAGACTGAGACTTGGGTCCCCAACGGCCAGGGCGCTCACGCTGGGGCACTTCGCCCCAAACCTTAATCCCCGCTGTGTGCACTGGTCACTCCAGCTCCTCTGAAAAGCTCAGCTGGAACAATCACTTTCAACTGCCCCCGGCTGAGTGTCGGCCTCACACTTCTTCTCAGGGCTCTTCTCCCAGCTGTCTTCACTCACTCACTCACTGGCTCTTCTTTCATTCCTCACACACGCGCTTCTCCCTTCTAAAATTGGGATGTGGCACAGCTATGACAATTACCAGCTCCCGGTATCAATTGCAGCCACGGGTGACTCCGCACCTGTGCACTTAAGTGAAGGATGGCCCATGTTGCACGTGAGAACCGCTCTCACAAAGTACCACGCCCTTCTACTTAAAACTGCGGGTGCAATGATTATTAATTTAAAATGACAATCAGCCACAGACCTCACTTTACCACAAGGGGTTACATGTATATTGCACTAAGCCAATTATCAATAGGAAACGGTGTTTGAAAAGGTATTTGAACTCAGGATCCTGGAGCTGTCAGACATCAGTGCTAACTGCTGCTCATTGTGGGACTTCCTGAAGATGTATCAACCTGCAGAGCCACGACACCATACATCACCGCAGGTCAACCCCAGCAGTTTCAGGACGGAAGTGACATCTACACATGTCTAGACCAATAGGTTGGTAATATATGTTTATACGTCATTACAACTCAAATTGATCGTCATAGCTGTGCCACACTAACCACACCAAACCCTAACCTTAACAAAACTAACCCCTGACATTAACTAACACCTAACCTTAACCACTAATTGTACACAATAACCGTTCTAACTCCTAATCTTAACTTCCATCCTATAACTGCTGGTCTCGAACTTCTGGAGTATGGTGCTTTGGCTCTGTAGTTGGATTTTATCGACTTCCTGGGAAGGTTTGGACCAATCGATGGCCAAAGACAGGATTCTAAGTGAACCAGCACCAGTTGACCTTCTCTACTTTCATACATTAGATAATATTTTTGTGCTTTAAGAACCTGTAATCAAATTTAAAAGAATCTAGATCTCTAGATCTAGATCTAGATATGTTCCTATCTACAGCACATATTTCATGCTGTTTCATCTCCCTCTGTTTTTAATATGTGTTGCACTCTTTTAACTGTATTGATTAGTACAGGAAAATAAATAATTCAGGGCTCTAATTTGTTAGAAGAGCTAAAGACACAACCTAACTAGTTTTTAATCATTCTGTTAGAGATTAGAGGAACTGTTTCATCAGACCTCGGCAGAAGAATTTAATCATTGTCTCTAGTGTTCTAAAGAGAGTGAATATTGCGAGAATCGGTTTAATCTTTGGGAAGCGCGGCAGCTCCAGCTTTATTTCTCATTAAGCTCTCTTAGGTAGATAGGAGCTCCGGCTGCCAGGGTTTACCTTGCTGTTCATAAAGGGACACATCTAATACGAGCTCCTGCATTTGAAGCAAGTGATGCTGCCAGGCGAATATGGGGTAAAAAGAGCAAAATGAAAGCGCTGCCAAGGAGTTGAGCAAAATGCCCAAGTGAATATATCGGCATCACAACGAAATCTGGCAAAGGAACTGGCAATCTGTCCGCATTAATTTAAAGGGGAAAAATGAAGATGCCTGCTAATTTCTGCTTTACCACAGATAGGAAAATTGGACTACTAAGTTGCCTGTTTTATTTCGCCACAAATGTGTGTCTGACCTCTCAGCAAGTCCTCCGAATCGGTAAGTCTAATCTTCTTTACTAAAGTAGTCCAAATCAGAGTGCGTGCGTGTCTTAAAATCGCACAACTATCACTCAATTTCCTGAGAACAATGTTTTTCAAAAAGTAGTATTTCTTTGTACGTTTATTTCAGAATAAAATAGGGAAAAGATGATTTTAGGAGCACAGGGGACATAAAAAAGAAGAAAAAAAAAAACGTTAACAAGAATCAATGTGTTATTGAGGCCGGTGCCTCTCCTGGCCTTTAAAGGTGTACCACGGAGACAGGCTGGGCCAACGATAACGGAAAATGGAACTTGAAACAGGACTGTTTAATGAGGCTTCAGACGTGAGTAAAAGAGGTGCCTCTTTCAGGAGACCAATGAGTTATACTTGATAGGGTCTCCTGAGTCCTCCTGAAAAGGAAGACAAGTGCCAAGGATCTGGGGTGCTGGGCAATCTTGTATGGATGTCAGAGGTTACAAGTGTCATTAAGACATCAACTCAGAGTCTGACAGGTCCGTAATTCAGGGTTGTATGGGGCTGGAATCTACGCTGACCACTTTGGGAGCAAAGTGTGAAACATCCAGGAAATGCACACTGGTCCATTACAATCCCCACACATGACCTTGGAGATGTGGAAGGAAAACTCATGCAAACGTGGGGAAGCTGAGCAACTCCATGCAGGAAACAACCAGGTGCAGGATTTTAATCTGTGTGTCACCCCAGATGTCAATGTTTACCTTTACTATTATACTTTTCATAGTCTTCACTCTCGTGCAAAGCAACCTACATTTAAGAAACAAATGCACAAAAATAACAGTAGGGAATGGTAGCATTAACAATGAAGTACAGTGTTTATGGAAAGCAGCGGCACACAAGGGTCCCAGAAGATAAGAAATTAGAGGCTCACACTGCATCCCAGATTTAAATGCCGGAGCAGCTCCACTTACAGAGAATGGCTGACATAAAGGTGAGTAAGCAACACTTGGAATATTTCAGACTGTTAGTCCTGTGATCTGATCTGGTATTATTGAACATGTTAATAAGGCAAATCAGTGAACAAGGTTGTTATTGTGAAGAAGTTGGATTTTGGGGTTTCTCAAAACAATAGCCTGCTAATGTAGAAGAGACACCTGCAAGGTTATAGAATTCAGTACTTCCTGTTATGCTGTAAAATAAAGAAGGAACTGTATAATTACAGTAGAAAACTATTGTTTTTTTGTGTGTGTATGGAAAAGACAAAACAATTGAATTTTACATTTTGGTAGTGTCTATTAGTCAAATCTCTGATTGTTTACTGGTGAAGAGTCTAAAGCTAGATCCATGATACAAGATGAATCCATTCATCTGAAGTTTTTCAATTAAAATGGTTACATTTTTAGTGCATGATGAAGAGCTTTGCGATTAAGCAGCTGACTTCAAGAAGAGTGCAATTTGAAACACATTTACTTTGCTTTTTATAATTTGCATTTTCAATATTGGTATATGTTTTCCACCTGTATACAAATATCAAACATTGTCACTTGGTGGAGATTATATTTTTGGTACTGCTCCTGTCTCATTAATCTCTTCATTTCACTCAGTGCTTTCCATGTAAAATGTAAGCTGCTCCATATGGCTGAATTTTCAATTAACCTTTATTTGGATTAAGAGGAAATTGCAATGATTTAGATTACATAGTCTTTACTTCTTTACTTAGCCGTAAATCTTTTTCCAAATCAGTATAAACAACTGCCTATAATCTCCTTTAAAGAGAAATGTTTGATTTAACTGTTTTCCACAAAGAACACTAATAGTCCAAGCATTTTTAAGTTTTTAGTCTGTCCTGAATTGTAGGTAGTAAATGATTCTTTATTAAGTTTTTTGTAAAATTCATGTTTGTAAGGTTTGCATTTTAGAGTAAAATTAGAATGTTTTTGCATGCCTTTTGATTTGGTGTAAAGAGGAAATCATAATCCACCTGTTTTCTAAACCTGATTTGTTTGGGTCAAAAACTGGGAATTTCACAGCTTTATTTAGGTAGTTAAAATTTACTGTTAATTTCTTTGAAAATAAATTTACTACATTATATGCTAAACTGCTCTAAGTTACCAGTCACTTGACTTGCACTACACCTGACCCTCTTTCCTCACTTTGCAAGCATTGAACTCACATAGCGGCTCTTGTTGTTGTTTTTTTTTTTTGGACTGATTATGTGGGTCACCAAGCCACCAGGTCTTTGCTGAAAAACAGAACTCTCAGGTCTGGCACCTGGTGTGTTTCAAGTGTCCACTTTCTGGATGAAGTCCTCTTTAATTGTCTCATAAGTAGATTGTTTCTTATCTGGCCTTCCATGTTAGACAGATTTGCTATGGATCATCATATTAGGAGCACATATCTCCAAATATCATAGTCCATTTAGGCAAATGTAGGCAGCAGCAAGGATTGATTGGTATGCAGTGCATCTCTGCTGTGTCACATATAAATAGCCGGCAGTACTTATGAAATATTCTTTTTAAAACAGCATATCTTTGATTTCTTCTTCTTCTCATTATTATTATTATTATTATTATTATTATTATTATTATTATTATTATGTTTTATTGCTCAATTTTCCTTTTATGTGTCTTTTCATGTGTAGGAAAACAGCTTGGCAGTAGAGTAGAGACTTAGTAACAGTTCATAATTATTGTAATGACTTATTTTTATACAAATGACTAACAACCAGAGAAGCAATATTGTATGTGCAGCTGATCAGCAGCTCTATTCAGGCTATGCTAGAGTAAAGTCTAAACCACTGCAGTATTCAATCCTGTGCAGACATTAATTTCTCTATATTCTCCATATTTAGAAACTGTCTTATTTTTCAATATTTTTATGCTGGAAAAACATGCTTTACTTAGTCTTGTAACATGTATTTTTAAAAAACATAAAAACATTAACACAATTACTTAATAACACAATCAAAGAAATATCATTTAGACTAAAAAAAAGTATAGCTGGGTATCATCTATATATGATTGTGTAGGACTGTGATTTTTTTTGCAATTTCTTTAAATGAAAGGCCTACGATTCTAAGGGTAATAATGCTCAGTCTCATTTCAGTTGTTAATTACTTATTATTATTTTCTTACCATTACCACTGTTATATGATACATCATTTTAACTTGGACACATCTTCAGTGATAGAACGTGGAGTGTTTTAGGTCTTTCAAACTATCATACACAATCTTCCAGGTGATCCAACTGAGGTTGATCAGACCTCAGCCTCTGTCCAAGTGGCTTACTACAGAACCATGGCTCTCCTCTCTCAGCCAGAGACATTGGGAAGCTTTCTCAGCAGCCTCCATGTTACCCCTGATGGCTCTTGCCTTGCTTGCTCTGATGATGCCAAAGATTCCATACGCCTTCCACAGAGATTGCCCTGAAAACCCTTTGCTGCCCACCTCAACAGGCAAGCACTTTGCTCTCCACCAGCTCCTGGCTTTTTGCCTTTTTCCTCTCTTGGGCCTATTCCATCCTCTCTTCCCTGGGAACCGTAACCTCCACCAGTATGAGTTGTTTTGTGGCCTCTGAACTAATGAGGATGTAAGGTGTCTGGATGATGTGTGATGGTATTCCCAGTTGCTTTTCTAGATCAACTGACATCACCCAATCCCGTGGTTTGTGCAGCAGACGAGTCTCACTCCTTGGTAAATGCTACCACTCTGGTGGA
The DNA here is from genome assembly GCA_026402145.1 of Polypterus bichir lapradei. Lineage (NCBI taxonomy): Eukaryota > Metazoa > Chordata > Cladistia > Polypteriformes > Polypteridae > Polypterus > Polypterus bichir. The sequence continues at coordinate 1,143,417 of JANRMT010062831.1, forward strand.
CATGCAGACACTTCTGTTGGTGCCTATCCCTTGCTGATCTCTCCTGCCACTGACCTGAGCACTTTATTGCACATCAGTATCAGCCATCCCCCAGACCTTTAGTGTAGCAGCTTAAGATATGTTCCAATGCTCCTTTCCCTGGACACAGGTGACAGACTGGTGAATCTGTCTTACCCCATAATGAAAGGTTAGGTAGGCTTTGTAGGACATCATAGACTCCTTAAATTAGGAACTTAATCTGATGTGGATCTCCCTTCCAGATGTCCTCCCAGGTGATCTTCCACTCCAAATACCGCTCCCACCTCATCCATGCTCCTTGCTGCTTCATGGCCACTGTTCTGTGGTTTCTTTACTCCTCGATGGCTGCTCGAAGTTCCCCCAGCACAAACTCCCTTCTTTTTTTTCCTTTAGCAGTGTCATACCTTTTTGTCACAACACTCTCAAGTCCAGCTCTACCCTGGGCTACTCTTCCCACTTAGCACTTTGTGCTGAAGATGCGTCTCTGCTTGTCTCACAGCTTTGGCTGCCTTCCACTTCCGCCATGACCTCCACTAGCCACCTTTGAGTCACCTGACTCAGTATATTGCAGGTGCTCTCTCACTCTAGTGACCATGAACCCCTCCTTCACTGAGGTAAATGTTATTGTTAGCTTGTTGCTGTTACCATACAATGCAAAGCTGTTCAAGCTGTGTGGCAAACCTAATTATCTCCTAATGTGGCTGCTGACCAATTATTAAAATCTTCAAACTTTCTACAGTGTAATATTGTCCAAGTAGTATTTCAGAGGGTGTAGCAACACAGTCTGTTTGAATGCTACTTTAAGACAGACAGAGGGTTTTTAAGTAATTAACAGAGGTTGGGATACCTGTGCAAATTGTTTCCTTCAAATTGTAAGGTTTAATTTACTTTAATTGCTGCAGAAAATCTGGACATTGTAACCTATTAGTTGTTCCCTGATGAAGGCCCATTTGTAATATTCTGTTATTTCCTTTGTTTAGTTCTTGCTAACCTAAACATTAAATTTAAACCTCTGTCAGTTTATTGTTTACCTTTTCACCATTTTAAGTTATTCATTGTATTTCAACTGATTACATTTGAATTAAAACTAGAAAAACTGAGGTGTTCTAATCTTTTGACTGGAAGTGTAAGATTCTTGTTTCAGTCCCCTCCATTATCTCATTTTGCTCTTTACCTATCAAACTATAGCACAAACTGTCTGTTGTTGCAGGTATGAAAATGTATAATTCCATACAGTAGCCATGTACTTAGCTGTATTCTTGAGTGACACCAAGGGCTTACTAAATACTGGAAAAAGCAATACTCTTAATTTGGTTGCCTGAATTTAGCAGGGATATAAAAGTAAAAGTCATTATACTTAGTGTCAAGTTGAGAAGCTGACTCAATGCAGAGTCATTCTTCACAACCGTACTGCCGTCACGACCTGGAAATGTATTGGCAGACAGCTGTGTGAAGTAAATGACCAATAGTTCCTTGTTGTCATAGATTTTTTATGAAGATTCCAAGAGGAAACTAAAAGTTTGTTATTGTGTGGGAAAAGTACAAGTTTAATGAAGAGTATAATTATCAAGAGAAGCTAACTTAATCAAATGTTAAAACCAGTGTGCATATTAGAATGAAAGTAAAAAAAGAGCAATGTCACAACAGTCACAAAAGACTGACAAAAATGACTGACTGTCAGAACATTGGGTTTAACAAATACTAAAACTGAGGCACTTTTGGACAATTTGGTTGATGAGACAGATTAAGGGTTGGGGAGCCTCCCCGTATACTGGTTGTTGGTTCCAGTACTCAGCAACGAGGTCAAGGTTACAACAAAAAGTTTGACACATTTGACAAAAACTTGGGGGTCGGGAGGCTTTTTATAGAGGAACAAATCAAATTAAAAGAAGCGACGAAGAGGAATGGAGCTGCAGATGACATCAAGAATGGAGGGATGGAACTGAAGTCATCAGGACGGGAACAGAAGTGAGGTGATTCCCTGGGCTGGAATGGAGTGTTTTCGGGGGTGAGAAAATGCGGTGGAGATCGGTATATTCGTTGAGGTACGGACTTTTCATTCAGGTGTCTTTCTCTAGGTGAAAAGGAGAGAAAAGCATTAATACTGTGATCTGGATACCCATTTCTTGTAGTTTTACGCGCGATAGAGCCCACTAAACTGTCCCCTAATCGCGTGTGTGTGAAGAAAAGAAAAAAAAAAAATATATATATATATATATATATAGTGACGGTCGGCCGGGTCCCATGCCCCGCCGAAAAGCCCCTGCTGCATATGTTCTGGAGGAGCAACCATGGGCAGCTCAATACCTCCCCCGAGGCGCTTGGTGGCAGCCTCCTTGGCTGATGGTGATTCCCCAACCTCCCACAGGGCTCTATGGGAGATGGAGTCGTCCACAGCCTGGTTGGGAGCTGGGGTGGTTGCTAGGGGGTGCTGCCTGGATTCAACAGCCCTGCTGGACTAGTCTTCAGCCCCAACCGGGAGTGCAATTGGGACCAGGTGGTCAAGCAAGTGTGTACATATACATTATATCTTCGGGTGATAGATTTGGTTGAGGTATATATACATATTCGGTGTTGGGATAGTTTTTCTTTTTGTATATCCACACATTTGATTTTTTATTATACATATTTTTCCTCTATTTTTTAAACTTTTGAGGAGGTACCTGTGCCAGGGATAAAGAAGGAAGACTGCCTTTATTTTTAGTGTTTGTGTGTAGTTTTTGTATAGAGAAATAAGGGAGTGCACTACACTTCATATAAATACACTATTTTTTTTAGTTGCTTTTTAACTGAGTGAAACAAAGCCCACCTGATACTGCTGTGTTTTTGTTGTAAAAAAGCTGCACCTTTCACCCTTCAGTTTTGGTCTGTGTATCATCTCTCTTCTGATCCAATTTGGCTCATGAACTATCAAATATCCAGAGTGTATAGGTTGGGACCACTTTGCCCACTACGCAGGATATCATAATTGCTATTGAGTTTAAACTCAAGTTCTTAAGGCTCTTGAACTTGGCTAGCAATACAGAAACATAAATTAAGAATCTCAGAAGGGAGAAAAACATAAAAAAAACTGCTTAAGAATGTTTATATATATATTTTTTATATTTGTACAATTTATATTTGTGCTATTTTTAAGGTAATATATGCATATATAGTATAAATACTGTTGCTATCATCACTAAAATATATCTACTTTTTTACAGGAGGAATTTTTGAAACCATGGAAAATGAACCAATAAGCACTGAAGAGTTAGCCTTCAAATTTGCTATTACAAATATAAATAGAAATAGGACATTAATGCCAAACACAACATTAACATATGATATTCAGAGAATTAACCTCTTTGATGGTTTTGAAGCTTCAAGAAGAGGTAAGTTATATTTAATGAACTAATTATGAATCAATTTTTAACTGTGAGCTATTTATTTGAATTAACAGCCTTAAATCATGAATAAGTACAACACTTGGTTGGTGCATATAACAGAAACCCAAATATTTTAGTTTCTTATTAGCATGTGATAAATCAGGGGTCCTGGAGGGTCGCAGTGGCTGCAGGTTTTTGCTCCAACCCAATTGCTTAATAAGAAGCACTTATTGCTCAAGTAACACTTCTGCTTCACTTTAGTTGTCTCGCTCGTTAAGATTTTGAACTCTTATTGCTTATTTTAGTCTTAAACAGCTGTATTCTTTAATTGATCCTAATTAGCAATAACATGTAAATGACAAAAGAGACAGCATTTTTCCATTTAGTTTGTTTTTTCCATTTACACCTGTGTGTATTTATCATGCACTATTGGGTTTAATTAAATACTTGGAAGGAAAGTGAAGAAAAAAAAGTGAAGGACTGAGAATTACTCATCCATTTCAGCCTTCAAATCATTTGGATAATATCCTTAGAAAGGGGAAGACAATCTTGGATATGAGAATTACCGGACATAGCAGAGTTAAAGCACTGACAAGCCATGAAATTAAATTATTGGCAAGAATTGCTTTCTAATTAAGCGAATGGGTTAGAACAAAAATCTGCAGCCACTGTGGCCCTCCAGGACTGTGATTGAGGACCCCTGTGATAAATGGACCATTACTTCATGGCAGTATATAACTAGGGGGGTTGGGGGTAGCTTGGGAGAAAAGCATGGCCCCACTGTCCATTGTTTTATTATGATATAGTAAATATGGCACCCACCTCTTGACTCTCTGTCTCTCCTTTATTATTCTGTTCCCTATGTTTTGTCCTGTTTGACATATTTTTTGTTATTACAATGTGTGTAGATAGTCTGAATACATTTATGCACAGGGATATAATAATTTAGTGATGAATTTAGTTAAGCTCAGAAGGTTAATTCATGGACATTTTTTTCTTGTCTTGGCATGCTAATCTGGGACTGAGCATAACCTATGATGACCACCTTGTGGAGCTCAAATGTTATAGCAGCTGCTTTATGACTGGCTGGGGGTGGGGTGGTGGTGGTAGGTTAGGTGCTCAGGGATATATGATGTAGAAACCTATCCCATGTCTCTGGAAACTCCTGATGTGAATTTGAGAAAACACTCAACACAATTAGCCACAGTAATAACAAGGTCGGATTAAAAACTGGTGAGGCAGATGGCACAAAGCTTCTTGACTGGGTTGGCTACTTACAATAAAGATTACTTATAGCCATGTGTTTCTTTTGTTTCTCTGTCTGTCTGTCTCTGTCTTTTTGTCCCCCTCCCTTTCAGGTCACAGTTGTTGAAGGATATTGTGTTGTTTATGATTTGTTATAGTCAGGTAGTCATGATTGTTGTTCAATGTTGGTAAATAGAATAAACAAATTTCCACACAATTATCTTTGGTGTTGTATCCAGCAGAGAGCGCTTTTTCTCCCCTGGGATGTATTTCTTGATGCAGAATTGACTAGAACCAAAACCACCCCTTTTGTACCCATGTTGGAAAATAATTACAAGAGAGAAATATGGTACAGAAAGAGATATATGTAATTAACTTGCTTTAAAAGATGAATTCCCAGAATATAATGCATAATCCTGTATACATACATATACAGGCTAGACAGAAGCAAAGGGACATCACAGCCAAGTGGGAGAATGCTGACACACAGGTGTCCCATCCAGGGCATAGTGAGACGCTTCTGATGTTGTGCTGGATTCTCATCATTATAAACAACTCACATAATTATATATTTATAGAATTCATGTCAGCTATCGGCGACTACTAGAAGAACTGGCTGGTTATTAATATCTTCACAGACTCTGAGTTTTTTTAACCATAGTGGTCATACAGACATTGGCACCTTTTGAAATAACCTGATTGTGTCCTTCACATGTTTTCTACCCATCTCCCTAACCTGACTTACAGCTGTTATTTGTCAATCTCCCTGGCAGTCTCTCTCTCTCAGCTGAATTGCATGGGTTTGTGAAATAAATTTTGCAAATTACATTTGGCACAAATAACCTTCTTGCCACAGGTGTATTCTTTAATCGCTTGTCAGTAAACCTGTAAGTCTTCTTTATATACCTCGATCTTTTGTTTGCTCATTTGATTGAAAAATCTCCTGTGGTTTTCACAGCTGAGCAAGAATTGAAAAGTTTGCAAAAGAAATCCAAACAAGTTAGAAAATGTATGTAGATGTGTTCATCAACTAAGTTAACTGATATAAAAGTTGGAAATAAAAATGTGAAATGTTAATTTACTGAAGACTCAGTTATCATATTTATGTTTATTAAATATTTTTGCAACAATTAATCATATTAAAAATTAACAGCAATAATAGAATTGAATTACATGTGTTAATAGACTATATTAAATATGTGCCTTTTAACAACACTTTACACTGGAATTAAAAACGGAGCCCTAGTAGGCTTGTTGTGACTCAATAGCTTACACAGCAGATTCCAAATCAAATAATGTGAAAATGGCATCAATTTCTATGCATTAGTGGTGGAAGGTTGGTGGCTGTTCAGTTTTCTTAAACATAGCATTTTTGAGAGTTGTAGCACGCAGCTGGGGTTCTTGCCCGGCTGGGATGCCTCCATGCTGGGACGAGCGGGGGAGCAAGTGTGGCCAGAGCATTACCTCCCCCGGGATGCTAGATGGCAACCCCTCTGGGTTGCAGCAGTGCCTCAGATTCCCAAAGGGCTGCATGGGAGTTGGAATGTGGTGCAGCCCTGATTGGATCTGCAGGCACTGCCAGTGGGTGCTGCAGCAGGAGCTGCTGTGCTTCTGCCACACCCAGAAGTGCTGCCAGAAACGAGTAATCAAGTACCTGGAGGACTTCCAGGTGCATTGTAAAAGGAGCCAGCAGCCACTACTCAGGGAGCCAGAGTCGGGAGGAGGAGCAATGAAGCTTAACCCAAGGAGTGAAGGAGAAGAAGGAAAAGAGTAAAGGAATAGATTTGTTGTTTGTGCTGTGCTTGTGCCTGGTCTGTGTTATACTTGTGGGGAAAGGGGAAGGCATTTCCCACAAGGGAAAAAGAAAATAAAATCAAGGGTGTGCAATGAACTTGTGTCCCACGCGTGTCCGTGTCGGGTTTGGCTAGCGGTGCCAGCCTGGTGGACCACAGAGTACACCCAAAGGAGTAATATCCAATAGTTAGCTATTGAAAAATTATTTAATACAAAATGACCAATACTGTTATCTAATGAAAAGAGAAAAGCAACTGAAATAAGCTCTCAATCTAGCTATTTATATTGTTTAAAACTTGTCTTGTATTATGCTAATTTAAGTTTGAAATGAAAACGTCTTGACTTGGTTATGGTGATGATCTTCTCACTCTGCTTCTCTTCTGTTTCCTTGTCTCTGTGCTGCATGCTCTCTAAAGGCCTTTCTTTACTTAGATTTAATAATGACTACATGAAAATAATCTTAATGTCACTGTTATATTTGCATTACATCAGTCTTTTCTTTCCCAGGTTGATGTCTCTTCTGATCCTAATTATCTCAAGCTAACAAATTGCAAAAATATGCCTTGCAATCTGTTTTTTAGGATTTTAAAAGAATGATCTGAAAGATGAGATTCAAATCAATTAAGATACAGATTTATATCCATACATAGCACTCATTTAAGAGATGCAAATATGCCAACAGAACAGTTTGATGTAGAGTTCAGCAGTGATTAGTTCAATATATGTCAGAATTTATAATCTTTTTTTAGTTTATGGAGGCTTTGTTTGAAGAAAAAAAAAACAATTTGGTAGACCAGTGTCCTGATTGCTTTCTGTTTAATCAGTCTTACTGTAAGTGCCTCATGGTTCGGTTTTGAATGGTTTTAAGTATCTGCAAAGTTCTAATTCACATACCTATATATATATATACATGTATTTCTAATTTATAGTTCAGAATTGTGAGTTACTGTGAGTTTTGGTGGCCGATTGAATAGTCTGAGTGCTACAATATATGCTGACAAGAATCCAAGAATCTCCAGTAAATTAAGTTTTAGTGATCATTGATAGCTGGTCAGTTCCTCATTATGTGTTTGCAATTATTGCATACATTGAATCTAAATCATGGTCTCGTTTGATGCGGGTGATGGGCATCTGAAGCGGATCTCCATTAGCAGCGGCGTTCATTTTTCTCTTATTTTTATTATCCTGAGGTATCCTGAATTTACCCAACTCAAGTAGGTTCTATTACAGTATATGCAAGCATATATAAACATGAGCGGTAAAAAAAGAGGTTCAGAAAGAAATGGAAAAGAAACCCAAAGATACACCCAAGCCCAGTCAAGTCCAAGTTCAATCTCAAGGTATGGCCTTACAGAGACTGACCCGAAGCATATCTCATGGAACCCTGGGCCACTTCATTGTCTCCAGTTGAGAGCGAAAGTGGGAGCAAATGTGCAAGTGATGTAGGTCACGATAGCTCGTCGATTCCAGTTTCAAGTGATCTTCTTCTTATAATTATAACCAACGTATTACCAACATAACAATAGGCTTCATGGCAATAACTTATGGGAAAATTGGAAATTAAGGTCAAAGATGTCTCACTTTCAGTTAAGACTACAAAATTACATCAAAAATTCAGAATCAATATCTCCATGACCAGACAGTGAACTTTGTGAACTGGAATGTTAAAGGCCTGAATCATGAATTAAAGAGAAAGAAAGAATTCTCTCACCTAACAGGTCTAAACGCTAAAATAGTATTTTTACAGGAGACCCACTTATTAAGAAAGGATCAGTTCCAGCTGCAAAAAGACTAGATTGGCCAAATGTTCCATTCCAGCTTAACAAATAAAACAGAGGTGTGGGAACTCTTATACATAGAACAGTCTAATTTGTACTATCAGATGTAGCATCTGATCCTGAAGGGAGATATGTGATTGTCATGGGTAATTTATTTAACTATAAAGTGATTCTGATAAATGTTTCTGCACCCAATGTGGATGATAGGGACTTCATCCAAAATGTATTTCCATCCATTCCATAAAATTATAATGGCTGGGGACTTTAATTGTGGTTTAAATCCAGACCTAGATAGGTCTCCTCTCACAGGGGTGATGACAACCAACACTGCAAAGACAATTACACAGTTTGTAACTGACCACAACTTATTAGACCCCCTGGAGATTTCTAAACCCAAACTCAACAGCATATTCCTTCTACTCACCAGTGCATCGCTGCTACTCAAGAATTGTTTATTTCTTTGTAGATAACAATTTCTTGCCTATGATTAAATCTTGCAAGTATGACGCTATTGTTATTTCCGACCATGTACCTTTTGATCTTGGAGCTAAAATCATTATGCCCCACATACTCATCTCATACTCACGGCATCTTAACCCACTTTCATTAGCAGACAAGAACTGTACAGAATTTATATCCAAACAAATTGGGTTTTTTTTCTACAGACAAATACATCCTCAGAGGTCTCTGCAGGAATACTTTGGGAAACCCTGAAGGCCTTCTGAAGAGGACAAATTATCTCATATCTTCCCCACAGAAATAAATTGGAAACCAAGAAGGTCTAGAACATGCCAGGTGTCCAAGTGATGCTCTTCAAAGGAAAAGGGAGGCTCTGCATTCAGAACTCAACCTCTTAAAGAAATTGAGCAACTCATTTTTAAATCTTGACATCATTACTATGAACATGGAGAGAAAGCTAATAATTTCTTAGCTCAGTAAGAAGTTCGCAATGCAATCCCAGCAATCAGCAACACAAAGACAAAATCATTGACCATAAAAATATGATGCACACATTTAGAGACTTCTACAAGTCTTTATATTCTACTGCATTTAAAGAAAACAAGATACAATCTAATGCATTTCTGGATGCATTACAGATACCACAAATAGATAATCTCAGTACAAAGAAATTGGATAAACCGTTGGCACTATCATAATTATTAGATGCTGCAAACTCCCTTCAGAGTGGGAAAGCAGCAGGCCCTGATGGCTACCCTTCTGAATTTTATAAGAAATTCTCCACTCAGCTAGCTCCCCTTTTATTTGCAACATTTACAGAAGCTAGAGACGATAAAATTCTACCTCAAATTTTTCGCCAAGCATTAATCACCATCTTTCCTAAACAAAATAAGGACTTATTACAATGTGCATCATACAACAAAGTCATATCTAATAGGATAGAGAAATTGCTGCCTTTGGTAATATTACAAGATCAAACTGGATTTATTAAAGCCATACACTTAGCTTCCAATCATTGATGCCTGTTTAATGTAATATATTCACCCGCAAGGTCAAAGAAACCCAGAGATATTATTATCGTTGGATGCAAAAATAGCATTTGATATGATTGAATGGAAATTCCTTTTCACTACATTGGAGAAATTTGATTTTGGCCAGAACATTTGTGCATGGATCAAACTACTGTATACCAATCCAGAAGTTTCAGTTTGCATTAACAACGTTAATTCAGACTACTTTAAAGCAGAATGTTGTACCAGACAAGGATGCCCCTTGTCACCACTGCTTTTCGCAATCACCATTGAGCCACTAGTAGTTCACTATCGAAATGCTTATGAGATAATGGGGATTATCAGAGAAGAACATGAACAGAAAATTCCTCTATATGCAGATGATATGGTACTGTATATATCAGATCCACAAAATACTGTGCCTGCA
>JANRMT010062831.1:1158512-1176937 GCA_026402145.1 Polypterus bichir lapradei
TAACATTTTTGTAGCTGTGATGTGTGCATCAGTGTAATCGATGTACCAGGAAATCATGCATTGACAAAAGTTCCCCTTTGCTTGGAATTGAAAGTGTGATTAAATGCGTTATTTTTTGTTATGGAGTACATGCATCGAAGCTTCTCAGCTGTGCTTGTGCTAAGAATAGGAAAGATTTTAAAAATAACGTAACATGATTCTGCGTTAACCGCATATTTTTTCATACGTCTCAAACCAAGGAGATGCGAGGTTAAAATGAACCGAGAAGCACGCGTACATACTCAGTACATCCCCTCTCGGGAATCGAACCTCGGATGTAGGCCAATTGCGCCACGGTGTGTGGCTTATTTATTTGAGAGTATGTAGATCGGGGTATATATATATATATATATATATATATATTCGCAGCGGAGACGTAGTGTGTTAAAGAAGCTATGAAAAAGAAAAGGGAACATTTTAAAAATAACGTAACATGATTGTCAATATACAGTAATTGTTTTGTGACCGCGGGCCGGATATAATTACACGCCGGGCCGGACGTGGCCCGTGGGCCTTGAGTTTGACTCATATGGACTAAATAGAACTTGAAAAGAAATATTTTTTGGAATGTGATCGCGCAAGTCAGTACATCAAGCCCGCGTGCTATTGTGGTTTTGCTTGTGTGCTTCAGTAAGTTACCGTCCCCTCGCTCTTACTTTTTTACCGTTCATCTAATGAATACACTGAGTATGGCTTTACCAAAACAATCATTGATCGCGAATAAAGTATCCATTATTCATGAAGCTTCAATAGGTGAATAGGTGATCTGTCTTTCTGCGTTAACCGCATGCGTTTTCATACGTCTCAAACTAAGGGGATGCGAGGTTAAAATAAATCGAGAAGCGCGCGTACATACTTAGTGCATCCCCTCTCGGGAATCGAACCTCGGCGCTACAGACGAATGCTTTACTATCGCGCCACGGCGTGTGGTTTATCTATTTGAGCGTAGCAGTGTAATTCGGTTTTTGTTCAGCACTCTTTGGAACTGTTACTTTTTGTCTGCGCACTGCGTCAGTTCACGTGAGCCGCTGAATATGGTTTTATATGTCACTCGCTCGCTTCTAATTGTTTTGCTGCCTTCTTAATTATATAATGCATGTTTTCTAAAGCGCGTTTTGTAGCTCTTCCTGGCTTTCTACGTAATGCGTGATTACGTGAGCGGCGTGATGATGTCATACGAAACTCCGCCCCTCCAGGTGAACTCCATTACAGTTAATGGAAAAAAATAGCTTCTAGTTATGACCATTATGCGTAGAATTTCGAAATGAAACCTGCCCAACTTTTGTAAGGAAGCTGTAAGGAATAAGCCTGCCAAATTTCAGCCTTCTACCTACACGGGAAGTTGGAGAATTAGTGATGAGTCAGTCAGTCAGTCAGTCAGTCAGTGAGTGAGTGAGTGAGTGAGTGAGTGAGGGCTTTGCCGTTTATTAGTATAGATTCTAAATATCCATGTATCCAAAGAGCGACCCTACAAAGGTTTTACTCTGCAAGCCATGCTCTCTTTCTCAGGGGTGGGGGTTGATTTGTTTTTGATCTTATCTTTGTAAATATTGATCTATCTGTATGGAATGTTGTGTGATTTCAACAAAATCAATTAAATTAAAAAAAAAGAATCTAAATCTGCAACTGAAGTGCAATTCGGATTCTGTATTAAGTTCAATATGAAGATTTCTTCATCTCTCACTATTTTAAAGTAGTTCAACAAATATCAGTCTACTAATAGTGTGACTGACATGTTTTTAGACCACCGAGAACATCAAGAACACCAGAAAATATCAAAATGGTGAGACAAGAAGTAAACATTTAACACAATATTAGTCAGTAGAGTTGAGCATTTCAAACTGGACTGTTCTCTAAATTATTCAGCAGGGTTTGTCATGTCAGCCATATAAATAACACATATTGCATACATTTTTAGGAATAATCTAGCTTTCTTTCTTGGTTAATTGAACTGTTACATGGAAACTGGAGTATTTTAACTATTTGAAAACTCCTTTAGAAAAATGTGTTGTTAATGGTGAATCTCATTTGAAAAACATTTTAATTTTCCTTAAGACAAGGTAAATAAGCTGCATTGATTAATTTATTTTAATTGCTTCATTCCTTAACTGGTGCCATGATTTAAATAACAAAGTTAAGTGACATTTCATACTATGTTTTCAAAAATTACATCCTTGAGCCACACCCCAAGAAATTCTCTATGCTTTACTAAAGCTTAAACTAAGCATTTCCACTGACAGTAATATACCTCAGAAATCTATTCCCATTTTGAAGGATGGAGTTTGCATGTTCTCTCCATGTTCTTGTGGGCTTCCTCTGGGTGCTCTGGTTTCCTCTGAATGTCCACGGACATGCAGATTAGAATGATTAACAGTACTTAGTTGACCTGTGTGTACATATGTGCGCAAGCACAAGCGAGTCCTTGCTGTGATGGGGTGGCATCCTTTCCAGGGATTGTTCCTGCTTGGATCCTATGTTTTCAGGAATAGGTGTCAGATGCCATATCACTCTAAACTGAGTACAAAGATTTGGAATATGGAAAAAACGGAGTATTGTTTTAGCAATACTTTAGTCTCCCAATTTTCTCATTTAGTAATAGTCATGCGACAAAATATGCTTGAAAGGAAACAAACATTTACTGTATTATATGGCCATTATTTTTTGCCTCTTTATGACTCCATTGTCATTATGATGAAAATTATTGTCTAGGGTCCCAGTACAAGACTTGATGTACTTTGGTGTCCACTGGGTGGGAGTCTTGTGAATTTTTAATTAAATTACTAGTATTTCCAAAGGCAAAACTGATAATTAACTCAATGACAACAGAACATTTTTGTATATTAGGTAAACTGGCAACTCGATATTGTACTAAAATTTACATATTTAGCTACAGAGAACAATTCTTGTTCGATAAACAGCATTAAAAATATGTATGTTTAAATCATAATAAAGCAGAACAAATGAATTTCAAGCACAATCAAGTCTTATATATTAGTACCTCCTATGTGCTTCTTTATTTGAAGACTTTGAACTATATTTGCTTTTATCCAAACTGAAAGCTTCTACAGTATAATTAATCAAGTAATTTGTTTAATTGATCCTTGCCTCATCCAAAGGGTTGGGTCAAGAGTCTATCATTTTATCTATTTAGATTGCTTTGTGTAAAAATGCAGGATTTGTTATTTCATCCTATTTGACCTCAGCACACTGAGAGTGATCTAGGATAAGATTTTGCAGTTCTGCAAAACTCAGTAAATTGAAATCATTTTCAGTACTGGTGTTAGGAAAAAAATTAATTATTTATATGAAAGACCTTAAAATGCTGTCTATTAAATATATACTCATTATTAGCAAAGAGAAGCAGTTCTAATTAGCAGCATTTTTAGCAATATATGTACTGTTTTCTAAATATTAATGATTGATATTCATTTTGATTTACTCTCTATGTGAAATAACACTATACCTGAATTAAAGAAAATTGCAGAGCAGAAAAAAGTTTCCACTATGATTACTACTCTAAATGCATAGATACAGTGCATCCGGAAAGTATTCACAGCGCATCACTTTTTCCACATTTTGTTATGTTACAGCCTTATTCCAAAATGGATTAAATTAATTTTTTTCCTCAGAATTCTACACACAACACCCCATAATGACAACGTGAAAAAAGTTTACTTGAGGTTTTTGCAAATTTATTAAAAATAAAAAAAACTGAGAAATCACATGTACATAATTATTTACAGCCTTTGCTCAATACTTTGTCGATGCACCTTTGGCAGCAATTACAGCCTCAAGTCTTTTTGAATATGATGCCACAAGCTTGGCACACCTATCCTTGGCCAGTTTCACCCATTCCTCTTTGCAGCACCTCTCAAGCTCCATCAGGTTGGATGGGAAGCATCGGTGCACGGCCATTTTAAGATCTCTCCAGAGATGTTCAATCGGATTGAAGTCTGGACTCTGACTGGGCCATTCAAGGACATTCACAGAGTTGTCCTGAAGCCACTCCTTTGATATCTTGGCTGTGTGCTTAGGGTCGTTGTCCCGCTGAAAGATGAACCGTCGCCCCAGTCTGAGGTCAAGAGCGCTCTGGAGCAGGTTTTCATCCAGGATGTCTCTGTACATTGCTGCAGTCATCTTTCCCTTTATCCTGACTAGTCTCCCAGTTCCTGCCGCTGAAAAACATCCCCACAGCATGATGCTGCCACCACCATGCTTCACTGTAGGGATGGTATTGGCCTGGTGATGAGCGGTGCCTGGTTTCCTCCAAACCTGATGCCCGACATTCACACCAAAGAGTTCAATCTTTGTCTCATCAGACCAGAGAATTTTGTTTCTCAGGTGCCTTTTGGCAAACTCCAGGCGGGCTGACATGTGCCTTTTACTAAGGACTGGCTTTCGTCTGGCCACTCTACCATACAGGCCTGATTGGTGGATTGCTGCAGAGATGGTTGTCCTTCTGGAAGGTTCTCCTCTCTCCACAGAGGACCTCTGGAGCTCTTACAGAGTGACCATCGGGTTCTTGGTCACCTCCCTGACTAAGGCCCTTCTCCCACGATCGCTCAGTTTAGATGGCCAGCCAGCTCTAGGAAGAGTCCTGGTGGTTTCGAACTTCTTCCACTTATGGATGATAGAGGCCACTGTGCTCATTGGGACCTTCAAAGCAGCAGAAATTTTTCTGTAACCTTCCCCAGATTTGTGTCTCGAGACAATCCTGTCTTGGAGGTCTACAGAAAATTCCTTTGACTTCATGCTTGGTTTGTGCTCTGACATGAACTGTCAACTGTGGGACCTTATATAGACAGGTGTGTGCCTTTCTAAATCATGTCTAATCAACTGAATTTACCACAGGTGAACATCTCAAGGATGATCATAACAAAAACATAACATAACAAAATGTGGAAAAAGTGATGCGCTGTGAATACTTTCCGGATGCACTGTATAAAGATATAGATATACACACAAAAAAATTTAAGGGAACACTTAATCATCACTATCTAATGCCAAGTTACAATAGTTAATCTTCAGGGATATCAGTCTGTAAAGTTAGAAAGCATAAGCGATTGTGAATCCACTTACCTGCTTTTGTACAAATGAAAGCAACAATGGGGTACTGGAGATTCAATAGCAAGACAACCCCCAAAAAGGGAATCGTTTTTTAGGTGGTGGCCACAGACAATTCCTCTCTTATTGTTCCTGTTTTTTTTTGTTTTTTTTTTTCTTTTCACTAGTTTTGCTATTGTCCTTGTTACTACTGTACTACTGATAGCATGAAGTGGTACCTGCAGATCATTCAGGTTGCACAGGTAGCCCAGCTCCTCCAGGATGGCACATCCATAAGTGCCAATTTCAAAAAGGTTTGCTGTGTCTTGTAGCAAAGTCTCAAAAACATGGAGGAGATACCAAGAGATGGGGCCATTACATAAGGAGAGCTGGACAGGGCCATAGAAGGCAATCATCCCAACAGCAGGAGTAGTATATGCTCCTTCTGAGGAAGTGTGAGAATGAACAGGAGGAGTACTGCCAGAGCCCTACAAAATGACCTCCTTATGGCTACTGTTGTACATGTTTTTGACTGTCAAAACCAGACTCCATAAGGGTGGTATCAGGGCCTGACATTCTATAGAGGGACTATTGCTCACAGCCCAACACCATGCAGCTCGATTGGCATTCATCATAGGATACACAATTGGCAGCTCTGCCACTGGTGCACAATTCTCCTCACAGATAAGAGCACATTTACACTGAACACATGTGAAGGATGTGAAAGAGTCGGGAGATGCCTTGGTGAATGTTTTGCATCCTGCAACATCATCCAACATGATCGGTTCGGCGGTGGGTCACTGTTTGTCTGGGGTAGCATATCTTGCAGGATCACACAGACTTACATGTGCTAGATAATGATACTCTCACTCCTGTTATGTACCAGGATGAAATCCTCAGAGCCATTGTCAGACCTTACGCTGGTGCAGTGGGCACTGGATTCTTAATGGTGCAGAACAATGCCCAGCCTCACGTGGTCAGAGTGGGTTGGCAGTTCCTAGATGATGAAGACATTGATGCCATTGGCTGGCCCGCACATTTCCCAGACTTGAATCCAATTGAAAACCTCAGGGATGTGATGTATTGCTGCATCTGATCCCACCAAGCAGCACCACAGACTGTCCAGGACCTCACTGATGCACTGATCCAGATCTGGGAGAAGATCCCCTAGGACACCATCCACCCTCTCATCATGAACATGTCTAGATGTTGTCAGGAGTACATACAGGCGCATGAGGGCCATACATACTACTGAGTCGCATTATGAGTTGCCGTGATGAAATTCATGAAAGTTGGATCAGTCTGTGATTTCAGTTTTTGACTTTGATTTTCAATGTGATGTTGAATCGACTCCTCAATAGGATGGTGATTTGTTTTTATTGACTGTTACATTTTGTTCTCAATGAATTACACAGTAATTTAGTCAGTAAAGATTATCCAGTTGAATACTGGGTTCATCAAGATTCAATTTGTGATTTTAAGTGTTATCTTTTTTTTTCATCAGTTATATTCTGGAAGCAAAAAAGATTTTCATAGATCTGAATAGTAATATCTCTTTTCTGTACTATGCATATTTGGGTTTGGTTCTAATACGTGTGTTTGGATCAGATTACTGTATTATAGCCTAAAGCTTCTGTCTGTATAAATACTGTAATATACAGTACTTCAGAATTTGGCAAGGATTTATTAATGCTGTTCTAACATAGGTTTGCCAAGATCCTACTTAATCACCCTTTGCTTGATGTTTCAACATACAGTACATGTACTGAGCACTTGTTCAGGTAGATATCAGTACACACTTCCCAGGAAAGACTGACTGTTTTGGAAACTCTGGACAACAATTAATTCATAAAGTTATAGAGTTGACAGAGATAGAATGATATTTGTCACAAATTGTACACTGTACAGTGTACACTGTGTGATCACTACTATGATGTACCATCTGCTGTCATTCGAAATGAAATTGTAGCATTACATGTAAAATGTAGCTTTGCAATAGTGATGATTTGTGTATGTCAAAACCAACCATTTCTTCAATTCTGAACCAAATTTTAAATGCTCTTACAAAGCAGCATGTAATAAGCAGATTCATACATTTCCCTATGACTCCACGTAAGGGAATGTTGAAGCAAGCATTGATTCGTGCATGTGTGGACGAGTATGCATAAATCATATAAGTGAATATATGTGAATCACAAGCCACTTCACAGTATCAACACACAGGTGGATCATGGGTGCAAATTATATTGCATAGCCAGCATATTACCCTGATCATAAGTAGGACTAAATGGGTGATTGACACCAAAATGTCACATAAATACCAGTGGCATAGCTAGAGTTCATGCCGCTTGTGGCGGGGCGGTGCTTCAATTTGCCGCCCTCCAACATATCTGAATATGTTAACCTATTTAAATAGAAAACTAAAATCACGTATACAGAAAAATTAAGATAATTTTTCCATAGATTTATTCATATATAGAGAAACAGCAATAATTTTTCACATATTATTTATAAGCATCAACTAGACAAGAACATAGTATAGATGCACTGATAACCCATATTCTAATTATTAGTTTAATATAAATATGCTGTGAAAACCAGAACCAGTGTAATGTACAAGTGATAGGTGGCGATGTTTTCTGCGCAGAGCAAGAACGCATTTGGAGTGATAACAAAACAAAATTATAAATTGTAAATTAGTTCTTTATTTTCTTAGAAATTATTATTTATATAAATTTCAACTGCTGTGTCTGATGCCATCACAGAACAAAAATGTGCCATTTCAGTTTGGTAAGTTGATAGTGAAGTTGCATTTCAGACCTGTCAGGCATTGTATGAATGACTGAAGCAATGATGTCTTACCAGGACCCAACACCTTACATCCAATATTACCAGACCCAAGCAGGTAAGCGGCTTACCGGGATTCTCTGGATCACCTGTAATGTACAGTATGGTGGAGATATTGGAGGTATATTTCGGGGGTTGTTTAGAAGAGCTTTACCTCTCCTGAAAAAAGGCTTTGACATTGCAAAACCACATATCAAATCTGCTGCTAAAAATATTGTAAAAGATGTGATCACCGGGGCTAAATCAAGTGCAGCTGGTGGCGTCCAAGAAAAGCAGGAAGGGGCGGGCTTGATGGTAATGAGAAAGACAAAATGCAAGAAACCACTGGGGTCACATGAGGGCCCGTCAGTCAAAAAGGCAAGGCCCACTATTTTTACAGCTTTTTCTAAATGCTGTCAGAAGAAGAAGAACAAGACTAAAGCAAGAAAAAAGAAGAAGAGAGACATTTTTTAAGAGAAGATGACTTTCGTACATAGAATGTCCAAAGAGTGTGTCAAATCTGAACTGGACCTGTTTACTGTGCCTTTCACTCAAACGTGTAGGTAAAAGTATATACGTTGAAGTCCCACCTCTCTCAGTCCTCTCTGAAGTAGTGACGCTAAAATTCCTCATAGCTGGAAATGGAGAAGATTACATTGACTTGAATAACACTCTTCTACACCTAAGGGGTAAAATAGTGAAAGCTGATGGGACTAATAATGCTGCTGGTGCAAACGTCGGATTTGTCTAATAATGCTGCTGGTGCAAACGTCGGATTTGTCAACTAACCTGTAGCCAGTTTGTTTTCTCAAGTTAATGTTACCCTGGGGGACCACCTAATATTGCAGAGTTCAAATTGTTATCCTTACAGAGCTTTCTTAGAAGGCCTGCTAAATTACAGCCAGGAGACTCTTTATTCTCAGTTTGCTACAGGCCTTTTTTTACAAAGATACACTTAACAAATTGGAAGAGACAGATCCTGATGGAGATAACATCGATTTTAATAAAAGAAGCGCCTACATGGCCGGGAGCAGGACTGTTGAACTTTTGGGGCACATACATACCGATCTCTTTTTTCAGGAACAATTAATATTGAACGGCATAGACATGAAGATTAAAATGGTTCGGAACAAAGATGAATTCTGCTTAATGTCTGGTTGATGCCAAACGTTACAAAGTAAACATAATGTCAACCTACATGTTTGTAAAAAAAGTAAAAGTTTCACGGGCCGTGAAATTAGGGCACGTTCATGCCCTTACATCAGTCAATGCTAAATACCCTGTGGAAAGGATGAATATGAAAATATTCAGTATGCCTGTGGGTATATGAGTATGTAATCAAGAAAACCTGTCTCTGGGTTAACTACCAAAATATGTGGTGATTGGCATGGTGGATAATGGGGCTTTTTCAGGTTCTTGTACAATGAATCTGTTCAATTTCAAACATAACGATGTAGAGTTCCTGGCTCTGTACATGGATGGTGAACAGATTCCTGCCAAACCTTTTCAACCAGACTTTGCAAGTGGCAACAGTGCCAGAGAATACTATAACCTGGTATTGGCCACTGGTAAGCATTTGAAGGATTAAGCTCTGTCTATCAACCGTTCAGAGTTCTCGCAAGGATATACTCTTTTTGCTTTTGACCTAACCCCCGATCAAGAATGTGGTGATCATTTTTCATTAGTTAAAAGTGGAAACATGAGATGTGAATTAAGCTTCCGTGTCCCTCTCCCTCGGACCGTCAATCTAATAGTATATGCAGTGTTTGACAACATCTTCAAAATCAGCCAGAGACGTAATGTGCTGTATGACTACTAATAAACACCATGAATACAAAACAATTAACAGAACTGCTGTCCCAAGATCCCTACACTGAAAGGTATTTCCACGGGGTGCTGGTGTGTGATCAATTACTGGAAAAAAATATTCGAGTGCCAACCATGTTCGTAGTGAATACTCACCGTCAAACCCAACCTGGAGAACACTGACTGGGGATTTACCTCACTGAAGATGGCCATGGAGAGTTTTTTGATTCCTACGGAAATCCTCCGGACTTTATCTACTTCCCAAATGACAAAGCAAAAACTGTAAACAAATCATTTACAACAACAGGCAACTTCAAAGTTGGTTCTCTGACACACGCGGCCAACACTGCCTCATCTTTCTAAATCAGAGAAGAAAAGGACTTTTTTTTTTTTATTAATTTTATTGCAATCCATACAAAGCAATCAAGTTTTTAAAAAAAGAAAAATTGAGTTAAGAACAGATCGATCCCCACCCCTGAGAGAGAGAGCAAGCCAAATGGCGTAAAAATTAAGGCTTGTAAACATACCTAAATTAATAAATTCTCTGTGCTTCATGACCGTATTTTAAAATGTTACTTATTAGATCCTACAATGTTTTGAAAAAAGTCTGTATGGATCCTCTAACTGAGTATTTGATTTTTTCCAATTTCAAATAATATAACACATCGGTTTCCCACTGACTTTTGGGTTCTTCCAGTTTATCAGAATAAGTCTGCGTGCCAAAAGTGTAGTGAATGCAATCACAATTTGTTTGTCTTTCTCCACTTTAAGCCCCTCTGGAAAAACCCCAAACACAGCTGTTAATGGGTTAGGAGGGATTGTGAGTCCAAGGCTGTCTGAAAGGTAATTAAAAATTTTGGTCCAGAATGATGTTAATTTGGTACAGGACCAAAACATGTGACCCAGTGAGACTGGGACTTGGTTGCAACGTTCGCAGGTTGGATCATGCCCTGGAAACATTTTGGAGAGTTTTAGTCGAGACAGATGTGCTCGATATATAATTTTGAGTTGTATAATTGTATGCTTTGCGCATATGGAGTTCGAGTGAATTCTCTGCATTGCTACTTTCCACTCCTTTTCTGATATATTAATTGAGAGATCTTTTTCCCAGTGTCCTCTTGGATCTTTGAAAGGGAGGGATTGTAAAATGATTTTATATATTGTAGAGATGGAGTCTAAGTCCTTGAGATTGAGCAATATTTTTTCCAGCATGGATGAGGGTGCAAGATGAGGAAAATCTGGAAGGTTCTGTTTAACAAAATTTCTTATTTGAAGATAGTGACAGAAATGTGTAGCTGGAATGTTAAATTTGGAATGTAATTGTTCATAGGATGCAAAGACGTTGTCTATATAAAGATCTCTAAGCAAGTTAATTCCAAATTTTTTCCAGATATTAAAAACTGCATATGTTTGTGAAGGTTGAAAGAGGTGGTTCTCTTGCAGAGGTGCCACAGCTAGAAGCGCCGTCTTAAAATGCTTTCTACATTGGTTCCAGATTATAAGTGAGTGGAGCACAATTGGGTTATTTGTATATTGCCGATAACGTGTATTTATTGGAGCACAGACCAAGGAATACAAAGAAGTACTGCAGGATTTTACTTCTATTGCGGTCCATGCCTGTGTATGTTCTTCTATTTGTGTCCAGGTTTTTATCGCCTGTATATTTGCTGCCCAGTAATAAAACTGGAAGTTAGTTAGAGCCATGCCACCTTCTGCCTTTTGTCTTTGTAGGGTCGCTCTTTTGATGAGTGGATGAATTCCAAATAAATGAGGTTATTGTTGAATCTAATTGCCTAAAAAATGATTTATTAATATATATTGGAATGTTTTAAAATAAAAAAGGAGCTTAGGAAGAATATTCATCTTAACAGTGTTAATTCTTCCAGCTAGTGTGAGATGAAGGGTTGACCATCTATGCAAGTCTTGTTTAATTTTTTCCATGCAGACGTCGAAATTTTGTTGATATAGAGCTTTATGTTTACTTGTGATGTTTACCCCTAGGTATTTAAACTGTTCTGCAATGACAAAAGGTAGGGTATCTAATCTAATATTATATGCCTGAGAATTCACTGGAAAGAGTATACTTTTATTCAGATTAATTCTGAGACCAGAGATCTTTTGAAATTCTGCGAGTGCTGTTAAGACTGCAGGCACAGAATTTTCTGGATCCGATATATACAATACCATATCATCTGCATATAATGAGATTTTCTGTTCCAGTCCTTCTCTGCTAATCCCCTTTATCTGATCAGTATTTCGACAATGTATTGCCAGTGGTTCAATGGCAATCGCAAACAGCAGTGGTGATAAGGGGCATCCTTGTCTAGTGCCACGTTCTAGTTTAAAGTAGTCTGAGCAAATGTTGTTGATGCAAACTGAAGCTTCTGGCTTAGTATAGAGTAATTTAATCCATGCACAAATGTTCGGGCCAAACCCAACCTTCTCCAATGTAGTAAAAAGGTATTTCCATTCAATCATGTCGAATGCTTTTTCTGCATCCAATGATAATAATATTTCTGGGGTGTTTGATTTAGTTGGTGAGTATATTATATTAAACAGGCGTCGAAGATTTGACGATAAGTGTTGGCCCCTAATAAATCCAGTTTAGTCTTGTGATATTACCGAGGGGAGCACTTTCTCCATCCTTCTAGCTATGATTTTAGAGAGTATTTTAACGTCGTTATTCAGAAGTGAGATTGGTCTGTATGATGCACATTGTAATAAGTCCTTATTTTGTTTTGGAAAAACAGTGATTAGTGCTTGGCGAAAGGTTTGAGGAAGAGATTGGTTATCTCTTGCTTCTGTAAATGTTGCTAATAGGAGGGGAGCTAGCTGAGCGGAGAATTTCTTGTAAAATTCTGCAGGGTAGCCATCAGGGCCTGCTGCTTTCCCGCCTTGGAGTGACTTTATAGCATCTAGTAATTCTGATAACGCCAGAGGTTTATCAAGCTCCTCCTCACTAAAAGCGTCTATTTGTGGTATCAGTAATGTATCCAGAAATGCATTAGATTGTGTGTTGTCTTCTTTAAACTCAGTAGTATATAGGGATTTATAGTAGTCTCTGAAAGTGTGCATTATATTTTTGTGTTCGATGATTTTATCTCCTTTCGTGTTGGTGATTACCAAGATTGCGTTGCGCACTTCTTGCTTGTGAATTTGTTGAGCTAAAAGCTTATTAGCTTTCTCTCCATGTTCATAATAATGATGTCTGGATTTGTAGATTAGTTGTTCAGTTTCTTTAGTTGTCAAGAGGTTTAATTCTGAATGTAGAGCCTGCCTCCTCCTATGTAGAGTCTTGCTTGGTAGTCTGGCGTGTTCTTCATCTATTTTAGTAATTTCGCTTTTTATCTCTGCTACTTTCTTGGCTTCGGATTTATTTCTGTGGGAAAGATATGAGATAATCTGTCCTCTTAAGAAGGCCTTAAGAGTTTCCCAGAGTATTCCTGCAGAGATCTCGGGTGATGTATTTGTCTCTAGAAAGAATGTGATTTGTTTGGATATAAATTCCATACAATTCTCGTCAGCTAATAGAAGCGGGTTGAGGCGTCATCTGCGGGGTGAGTGTATGGGGCTTAGTAATTTTAGCTCCAAGATCATAGGTGCATGGTCAGAAATAACAATAGCATCGTATTTGCAAGATTTAATCATAGGCAAGAAGTTATTGTCTATAAAGAAGTAATCAATCCTTGAGTAGCAATGATGTACTGGTGAGTAGAAAGAATATGTTCTTGAATTTGGGTTTAAAAACCTCCAGGGGTCTGATAAGTTGTGATCAGTTATAAACTTTGTAATTATCTTTGCGGTGTTAGATGCCGTTCCCCCTGTGGAGGAAGTCCTATCTAAAAGTGGATTTAGAACACAATTAAAGTCCCCAGCTATTATAATTTTATGAGTGTTCAGATTGGGAATGGATGCAAATAAATTTTGTATAAATTCCTTATCATCAACATTAGGTCCATAAACATTTATCAAAATCATTTTACAGTTAGATAAGTCTCCCATGACCATTACATATCTCCCTTCAGGATCCAATACTAAATCTGATGCTACAAATGGTACTGTTCTATGTATGAGAATTCCCACACCTCTAGTTTTCTTCGTAAAACTAGAATGGAACATTTGGCCAGTCCAGTCTTTTTGCAGCCGGAACTGATCCTTGCTTAGTAAGTGGGTCTCCTGTAAAAATACTATTTTAGCATTTAGACCTGTTAGGTGAGAGAGTACTTTCTTTCTCTTTAATTCGTGATTCAGGCCTTTAACAATACAGCTTACGAAGTTAACTGTCCCATCATGGAGACACTGATTCTGAGTTTTTGATGTCATTTTATAGTCTTAACTGGAAGTGAGACAGCTTCGGTCTATTTCCCCTAGAGTTGTTGCCATGCAGCTTATTATTACATTGGTAGTTATAATTATAAAGATTAATAGGATAGATTAGGTATAGATCAAGCCTGCTCTCTTTCTCTTCCCCCCTTAACCCCCCACCCTCCCTTTTTGCCTCCCCAAGTGAGGCTAAAACCCACTTCACACAGTCCCAGTCCTCTGACATACCCAGAGACAGAGCACGTCCAAAGCAAAACAAGCCCCAATGCAGCAGCACTATAGGGTTAAAAGATAGAGATATCTATTACGAATCTAGTCTTTAAAAAAAAAAAAAAAAAAGAATTTTGCACTTAATATATATATACAGGTATATATATATAGTCTTCAGCAATTTTAGTGCATTAAGATGATACACCCAGATAATAAACCCGGGTGATGGTGTTAAAAATGTGTCCAGAATAAGCATAACAAGTCTTAATGCAGCAATAACAATGACAATAAACCAAGGGTATGATATTGAACAGTCTCATTTAGGGTAGAGATGAAATAATTAGAAGAAAAAAAAAAAGAAAAAAGAAAAAGTAATTAAGCACAATAAAACATAAACAGACTAGTAATACTAAGTAATAATGAGAATATATGAGACTATATGCTGATAAAAACCCGTATTTTAAAACGAATAGATCAGACAGTAGATTATTAATCCTTGCTTTATCATTAACCGCCATGACTCACTATTATGTATCAGAATAGTCCCGGGATTAGCTTTCTTAGTTCCTTTTCTGCTTCTTCCTTGCTAGCGAAGACATAGAATTGACCCTGCCATTCCACTTTAAGTTTTGCCGGATACAAGAGGCTGTATTTGACGCTGGCTTGCCGTAACCGCTGTTTAATGTTGTAGAAGGCTGCGCGTTTAGTAGCTGCTGCTGGAGAGAAGTCCGGGAAGATACGAATGTGGTTATTTTCATATATAATATCTTCCTTGTTTCTGAGGAGTGCCATCACCTCTAGCTTAAATGATAATCGTTCAATACGGACTATAAAAGACCTTGGTCTGGGTCTAACGGTGTTTGATCCGCGTACGCGGTAAGCTGCTGCTATCTCAGATTCTGCTTTAAAGTCATCGCCGATTATTTTAGAAAAAAGTTCAGCTGCGAATTTCACAGGGTTTGAACTTTCTTGATTCTCAGGCAGACCTTCAATTCTGACATTATACCTTCTACTTCCATCTTTTAAAGCAGCCAGTCTGTCTCCGATTTTTTTGCATTTGGAGCTGACATTTTCTGCTTTTTCTTCAGCACTGGTAGCTAAATTTTCGGCTAATTCAATCCTAGTCGTGAATGTCTCCTTGAGATCCTCCAATTGATCAGTAAGCGTTTCAATTTAACCCAGCACCTGTCGCATCTCCACTTGCATTTCTTTTCGGAGCCTTTCCATTGCCTGTTGCAGCATCAGCCATTGCATTTCGTTTGCTTGTTGCAACTCCTGCCACTGCGTTTCGTTTGCTTGTTGCCATTCCTGTTTCAATTCCTGTTTCAGTCTCTCATGTGCCTTTGCCCTTGCTTTCTCATTTGCCTTCTCAGTTTTTTTTATATCTTGTATGAGCTCAGTGAGCATCACCTCCAGTTTAGACATTTCAATTGTGCTTTCTTGTACCGTAGGTGAAGCATCAGGCTCTACTGTAGCCGGTGTCCCCAGTATTCCTGGCTCGCATGGAGTAATTGAGATCGCGGACTGTAAGGCCTTTTCCAGTTTCAGGTGTTCTTCTCCGATCAGCAAGCTATCGAAATCTGCACTCACGATCGAACATTCGCTCCCCTTTTCACTCTCAGCCGGCGACGATGTAGCGGACCTTGGTCCTGAAGAGTCTGTACTTTCGCCCAGCTGATCCAGGTCTCTCTCTGAAAGGCCGTATCTTGAGCTAGGGCTTGCTGATCTTAGCTTGGGTGCAGCTTTAGTTTTCGATTCTTTCGGACCCCCTTTCTTGCTGGCCAAGGACTTTCATATGCCTTTGTAATAAAAAAGTATTCTGATGATATAAACAATAATGATGTTATGGTATCTAAATTTGTTTGTTCCTGGCTTCCTTCACAGGAACGTTGTTTTTATCGGTATCCTTGCATGCAGAGATCAGAGACCTATATAATATTTCAAAAGATGGTTAAAAAATGACGACACTCTGTAATGACATAAAATTGTACTTAATAAACAAACAATTTAACAAATTAATAAGCAATCTAATCCAGTCTTTTTTTTTCTTGGTTTCCATTGGTAGGGGCGGACTTCAGCCTCCTGCTTGCCTTTTAGATGAAGCTTGATATAGTCCGAGAATAATTCAGAAGTACATTCGGGGTAATGCCAAATCTTGTGCATTTTTGAAACTTTATAACTTTTGTCAATGAACTTTGCTATTTCCACACTACACCAAGTCCCTGTTAAAGCTCTCTCATCCTCTGTGTGACAACAGTGCACAGTCTGAGATTCTGTTTCTGTGCAGGTGCGACAGAGGGTGAACAATAATTTCCCGCAAAACCTGAGAGGCAGGACTGGAAAACTGAAACCACGTGGAGGCTGAACAGTGGCTTTAATTAAACCAAATTGCTGAAAAATAATGGTGGGATGACCGATCGGGTACATTTTTGTTTTATTCACATACGGGTAAAAAACTAGTGAAATCATAATAGTGAATCTGCTCAATGCCCCTGACCTTGTGGTACAATTTTATGACATTGGTAAGGTCACAGAACAATGAATCCCTTAGATTTATACGTAAAGGGAAATCACACTGTTTTACAGTACATAATTCAGAATGCTCACACCCGTTTCTTGCTGACTTTCAAAATCACCCCTCCACCCATCCATTATCCAATCCGCTATATCTTAAATACAGGGTGACGGGGGTCTGCTGGAGCCAATCCCAGCCAACACAGGGCGCAAGGAAGGAAACAAACCTGAGGCAGGGCGCCAGCCCAACGCAGTTTCAAATTCATAAAACACTTATTTTTCACACAGCTCCCCAGACTTCAAGGTTTCTATAAAACGTTGATGGTTTTCTGCATTATTTTCAATTTTTGATTTACAAACACGACATTCCTTAGGGCGACATTTATGGGGTTTTGAGGCGGCATTCAATGTGTAAGTTTTGTAACACAAAGGACACATTTTTGCAGTGTCACAGGCCGCTTCCATGTCATTGGTTTTGTCATTAAATTTAGGAATCATATGCTGTATAAAACAAAATTGGGACCAACAGTAGCGTTGCAATCATCCACTTGATAAGCTCTTCAGGGATCGGTCTGCAATCGGTGGAGAAACAGATGTTGCAGTGGCCTTCACAGCGATGGCTAAGGTTTGAGTGGTAACCTGTGTAGCAGTAGTCACACAAGTATTTTACACCCAGAAAACCCTTTAAATTCAAAATGCCGTAATAATGGTTATCATGCAAAAACATAAAATATGTTTTAGGGTTTCTACCGCTGGAGCTTTCAAATTTTTAAAAAATTTCATTTCTTGGGCATCTGTACCAGACAACAATTTTAATATCTAGCAAGTTTTCTAATTTATGAACTTCCGCAAAGGACACTTTTTCATGCTCAGGTAATCCGGCCATGCTCTGAAGGTTGTACGCTTCACGCATACATAACTGTGGATTTTGCATATACCGGTCTTCCATTAGGATAAGCAGATAAAAGGCAAAACAGAGCCAGTTCCCATAATTATGAGAAATAATTAAATGCCTCATTTTCTTTCTATTTCGTGATTGAGTAGAGCGGATACCTTGCGAGCGCCGTTAGCCCCCCTGCTAGATGCTCTAACAATCTGTATGACTAGCATGAGAGACTCATCAGCTAATACACTTGCACGACTGTGAAGAAAATTCTTTATCTGTTGAAGAAACTCATCTACACTAATATTAGTTCCAGTCATCTGTATAAAAACACTAATAGGTAAGGAATCAGCACGCAATTCTAACTGTACAACATCTTGTGGATTTAAAGTAGCCGAAAAACTATCCAGAATTCTTTGCAGCATCTCATAAATACTGTTAAACACCTCCTCATAAGACTCCAATTCATAGGTAACAGCGAAATTTAAGGGTGTCTTATTTCTATATTATTAAACGATGGTCTATCAATCTTATTGTCACCACTAGAGACAGCTGAGGGACCGGCTATAACTGCTACACTTGAAGTAGAAGTGGTTGAGGGTTTAGACACAACAGAACCACAAGACATAAGTGGTATGACTGAGGATGTTCAAGGGACAGCTACAACTGGCGATGCAACAGGGGCTGAGGATACAGTGACTGAAGCAGTGGGGACAGATGGGTTAGCTACAGATGGGCATACTGAAGCAGAGGGGTTAGCTATAGATGGCAGGACTGAAGC
>JANRMT010062831.1:1176947-1203652 GCA_026402145.1 Polypterus bichir lapradei
TGAAGCAGAGGGGACAGGAGGGTTAGCTACAGATGGGGATACTGAAGCAGAGGGGTTAGCTATAGATGGTAGGACTGAAGCAGAGGATACAGTGACTGAAGCAGCTGCCAAGACTGAAGCAGAGGGGGCAAATGGGAATACTGAAGATGAAACAGGGGCTGAGGGGTTAGCTACAACTGGCATGACTAGAGCAGAGGATGCAGTGACTAAGACAGAAGAAGAAACAGAAGTAGAGGGTACAAAAGGTATGACTGAAACGGGTGTAACCAAACCGGTAGCTGAAACTGGTGTAACCATACTCTGAGAGACAACATCATTCTGGGTGGTTGGAACAAAAGGCTGAGCATTTGCAGAACCCCTGGTGTTTGTTAAGCAGTGACCCATTTGAGCATTCACATTTTTGGTCAAAGACCATTGAACCCTTTCAAACAAATTATTTAATGTTAGCATTTCATCTGGTGTAGCTACTGGACGCAGAGTCAGAGTCAATGGAAGTGCTAACAAGTGAAGGAAGTCTCATGGTAGTTATTATATTATTCATTTGGGTCATGTTTTGATTTTGCCAATTAATATATTCCAATTCATTAAAATATCGGGGAGGAGGAGTAGGCATGTTTGGGGGTCGAATAGAGTAACTAAGTTCATTCACCATATCAAGCAATAACATTTTGAGATCCGCTCCCAGCGTCCAAGTCCACACTTGAACGCCTTTTCCTGCTTTTACCTTTGCAACTCATATTACCTGCCATTATTTCGGGAACAAGTTTTCTAAAATAGCATACAATAAAATAACCTTTTCATGTAAATCTGGAGAAAGGGGTAAAAGGTCCAGTAAGGCTCTTTGAAATTACTGCAGAAGTCGATTGGTTTCAGCCTTCAAGTCGTCAGCCTTAGCTCTGGCATCAATTCTTTCAGATTCACAGACTATTTGGTTGAGAAATATGGGTGATGATGCAAACTGCGAGTCATGGAGTATCTGTGTCAGTAATCCTGGTGACAGAGGTTCTGTAAAAATAAACTAAAAGACTACATTTTCTTTAAAACAAACATTTGCCACACACTTGCACAATTAGTTCAACTTACCGGGCTGCATAAAAGAGATGTTCAATAATAGGCTGTCCAAGGGCCTTTGTGCTGATTCTAGACGCTGGCTGGAACCTTCAGAAAAATAACCACTCTTCAGAAGCGTTGAGGTTTCTGTTAAAAATCATATATTCAAGTCACAACACCATATTTTTCATACATTCAATCCTTCAGATGAAAGTAGTACTTACAGGGCTCATTAGCTTTTTTTTTGTCTGAGACAGGATTTTTAGTCTCAAAAAGACAATCTGTGGTAGAGATTATCTCTTCCAGATGTCTAGAAGTTAGATGTAAAGAAGAATGCAGGTCGGCATCCGATTCTTCTACAATTAAAATATAACATACTCGCAAAGAAATTTCCAATAAAAATGTTATAAGTCTGAACATGCTTATAAGCAACATTTCAATTGACTCACTTTTTGCGCCGCCAACGGGCCAGAAACTGTAACCTTCTGAAATACAATACAATTATACAATACAATTTATTTTTGTATAGCCCAAAATCACACAAGAAGTGCCGCAATGGGCTTTAAAAGGCCCTGCCTCTTCACAGCCCCCTAGCCTTGATTCTCTAAGAAGACAAGGAAAAACTCCCAAGAAAACCCTTGTAGGGAAAAAATGGAAGAAACCTTGAGAAAGGCAGTTCAAAAAGAGACCCCTTTCCAGGTAGGTTGGGCGTGCAGTGGGTGTCAAAAAGAAGGGGGTCAATACAATACAATATACTGAACAGAACAAATCCTCAGTACAGTATAAAAATAAAAATTTTAGAAGTACAGAGCAGAATTTAACAGTAGATGATATCACATAATATGATTTGGATTTGTTTAGAGTCCTGGAGACCTCATCCATCAAGCTGCCTCCCCCATTGGCCATTCCACAACTGAAACAGCGCTGGGCCAGCCAATCTGATAAAAGGACCCCTCTACCCCACGATTCATGCGATCCTCCATCAGGGATGCCTTTACCTTAGGCAGGCAAAATAACTTGGCAGGTGGGCCGTGGTACCAAGTGCCACATTTGAGTACTGAGAAGAGAAACAGAATAGGTGAGGGTTAGTAACAAATTATAACTATCATGTTACTTATGTTTTAGTGCTAATGACTAACAACAGAGATGTAGTATGTACAGTTAATCAGCAGCTCTAGTCAGGATATGCTAAACTGAAGTAGTGAGTCTTCAGCTGGGATTTAAAAGCTGAGACCGAAGGGGCATCTCTTATAGTAGTAGGCACACCATTCCACAGTTTAGGGGCCCTGCAACTAAAAGCTCGACCTTCCACTGTTATTTTATTATTCCTTAGAATCATAAGCAGACTGGCATCTTGAGATCTTAATGTGCGCTCTGGTTTGTAAGTCATGATAAGTTCAGACAAGTAAGCCGGACCTTGGCCATTTAATGCTTTATATGTTAAAAGGAGGATTTTGAAATCTGCCCTAAACTTAACTGGGAGCCAGTGTAAGGATTTAAGAACTGAAGAAATGTGTTTGTATTTTCTTTTTCTGTAATAATGCTTGCAGTAGCATTTTGGATTAACTGGAGGCTGAATAAAAAACAGTTTGAACATCCAGT
Organism: Polypterus bichir lapradei; assembly: GCA_026402145.1. Classification (NCBI taxonomy): domain Eukaryota; kingdom Metazoa; phylum Chordata; class Cladistia; order Polypteriformes; family Polypteridae; genus Polypterus; species Polypterus bichir. The sequence goes on from JANRMT010062831.1 coordinate 1,179,600, forward strand.
GAACACCTCATTGCAGTAGTCAATGATCAGCATCATTCCCTCCAACAATTAACATATGTTTTATCTGTGTTTAAAGACAAGTAGTTCTCAACCATTCACTCCTTTAATTTACTAACACAACTAATTAAAGACAACATCAGAGAAACTTCATTTGATCTAAATGAAAGGTATAACTGGGTGTCATCTGCAGACGAATGAAAATTAACATTATGTTCCCTAATGATAGATTCCATTGGAAGCATGTAAAGTGAAAACAGTAAAGGCCCCAGTACTGAGCCCTGTGGGACACCATATCTCACTTCTGTGTATAATGATGGAGTACTGTCAGCGCATTTCTGTATATATTGGAATCGATTTGATAAATAAGAACTAAACCAAGTGAGCAAAGTGCCTGTAAGCCCAACATCATTTTCTAGCCTGTGCAGTAAAATAGAATGGTCAATAGTGTCAAATGCTGAGCTTAAGTCTAACAACATAATTACAGTGGAGTTTCCTTCATCAGAGGATATCAGAATGTCGTTTACAACTCGTGTTAGTGCTGTTTCTGTACTACGACCAGTTCGGAAACGACACTGAAATTTATCAAATAAATTGTAATGCGTAAGGTGTGACTGAAGCTGATTGGCGACTACTTTTTCTAGTATTTTAAAGAGAAAGGGTAAATTTGAAATAGGCCTATAATTATTTAGTATGTGTGGGTCTCGGTCTGACTTTTTAAGTAATGGTTTAATGACTGACACTTTTAGTGCATCAGGTACTGTGCCATGCAATAGTGAACTATTGATAATGTTTAGAATAGGCACTGCAAGAACATCCATTGCACGTTTTACTAGTTTTGTTGGCACTGGATCTGGGGAACAAGTAGTGGGTTTCATGTTAAAAATTAAAGTTAAGACTTCCTGCTCAGTTACTGGATTAAAATTACTAAAATGCCGAATGCAATGTGAGACAGGGTCTGCTAAGCTAGTATGCGGTTTGTACTGTGATGCTGAGATCTTATATTTTTAATTTTCTCATTAAAGAAGTTCATAAAGTCTGTACTGCTAATATCTGTTGGTATTTTGCACTGTAGATCTGAATTCCCATTTGTTAATTTAGCAACTGTTCTAAACAGCACCTGAGAATTTTTATTATTGCTATGTATTATTGTAGAAAAGTATTCTGAGCGAGCTTTAAAGAGAGCTTTTTTTATATTCATTTAACACAGTCTGTCCATGCAATTTGAAAGACATGTAGCTTTGTTATTCTCTATCTGCGCTCCAGATTTCTCTAATTTAAGAGCTCGAGTGTTTTCATTAAACCAGGGAGAGTTTCTATGTGGTTTGATCACTTTTGTTTTAAGGGGAGCCACTGCGTCCAGAGCATCTCTCAAGGTCATATTATAATGTGATGTTAGCTGATCTAAATTGTTTTCCACGTTTACATTTGATGTTAGCTGATCTAAATGGTTTTCCACAATTACACTCGACTTACTCAAAGTATCTATAAATTTTGAAGCAGAATTACAATCTAGATGTCGCACTGTCTTTATTTTAATCTGTGAGTGCATTGGCAAGGGCGGGACTAAATCAAATGTAATTAAGTAGTGTTCGGAAATAACTTCATGTAATGGAGTAATATTTAAATTTTGAATTTCAACTTTGTAAGTTATAATTAAATCTATGGTTATGATTATGAGTTGGACCTTTGACAATCTCACAAAATCCTACTGAATTTAACAAATAAGTAAATCATTTGCTAAAAGTGTCAGTTTCCACATCAATGTGTACATTAAAATCCCCCATCAGTACTACGTGATCACAATTTATAGCCAAATTAGATAAAAGGTTGCTAAATTCAGTCATGAACAATGAATATGGCCCTGGTGGTCTGTAGACTAGCACTATAATTGTGTTGGAATCTGTTTTAGTATTTAAAATGAATGCCTCAAAGGATCTAAAGTTGCCTACATTTTTAGACATGATTTGCATTTTGTTACAATGAATTATTCTAAGGCCTCCTCCTTGACCAGAATCTCTAGACTTATGAAGGAGCGAGTATCCATCTGGTGACGCCTGAGTTAGGGGAACAGTGTCACATTTACTAAGCCAGGTTTCAGTGAGAAGACACAGATCAGATTTTGTACTTAATATAATATCATTTACCAAAACAGTTTTACTGCCAAGACAGCGAATGTTCAATAAGCAGCATTTAAAACTGCATGCTTCTTTCTGAACTGGTGATATATTCTTTGTTTTAATTTGAAGTAAATTTCTAAAAAAGATGCCCCGGTGGAGGGTCTGGTTTTATCCCTTGGTCTAATTATACACCTTATTTTTTGGTTATCAAGTAATTTAAGGTTTGCATCAAGACTAAATTTACTGGATGCCCCACAACAGGGATAATGGGTAACAGCTTCAGGATAGTAACAGGTGGGATAAACAACAGCCTGTGATTTAAGATCACATGACTGCGGCCTGGATGGTGTGCTAATCATTCAACTAGGCAGTATTGCTGTCATATTTTGGGATAATACATAAGATCCCCTCCAGTTAGGATGAAGACCATCTCTTTTAAAAAATCCAGGCTTCAAGTCTGCTTTAAGTTTCCACCACCCACTGAGCAATTGACTTTGATTCCTCAGTGCTGGTTATTTCTCCTGGTCAGCTGTCAGCTTTACTTCAGTTGAACTTACTCAGGTGTTTGCAAAGGGCTACGTGCCTGTGGGAGACGCTGCTGCTCTGTGCTTCTGCTGCTTCCGCTCTCTGCTACTCCAATAATTCCAATCTTCCCAGGAGTTATTGCCCTGAAGGCTATTGTTACATTGGCATTTATAATTACAAGGATAAAAAGATAGATTAGAGATAGCTTGCTCTCTTTCTTTTTCCCCCTAGTCCTCCCCCCCCCCCCCATTTTGCCTCCCCACATGAGGCTGGACCCCACTTCCCAAAGTCCTAGTCCTCTGACATACCTAGAGACAGAGCACGTCAAAAACAAAACAAACCCCCCAGCAGTGGCGTATGAGGAATAAAATTGAGATATTTATTGCCAATACAGTCCAGTTACTATAAGCATAAAATCTAATCTTCAGCAATCTTGAGATAGTAAAATAGTAAGCCCAGGGAATGGTGTTAAAAAGTGGCCCTGGATAAGCATAGTAAACCCTAATATGATAATAATAACAATAAACCAAGGGTATGATGTTAAACAGTCTCCTTTAGAAGAGTAGAAAAAAAAGAAAAAGAAAAAAAGAATTATTAATTTCTTCGACATATACAGTACATTCATATACGCATATAATATGCATATAATTGTAATTAAGGCATAAAGAAAAAGTGTCCGAGAAGGGAAAAGAATGTATAGTTACAGTACCAGTATCAGTACAAGCAGATCAAGCAAGATCTTCTTTGCCATGTCATGGCAGAATACGACTCATGACCATATTTCAAAAAAGTGTAGAAATCAGCTTTCTTAACTCTTCTTCTGTTTCCTCCATAGTGGTAAAGATGTAATGTTTGTCTTGAATATCCACTTTCAGTTTGGCAGGGTACAAGAGGCTGTATCTGATGTCGGCTTTCCATAAGCGCTGTTTAATGTTGTAAAAAGCTGCACACTTAGCAGCTTTTGAGAGTTAGAAATCTGTGAAAATGCGAATGTGGTTATTTTCAAATATAATCTCTCGTTTCTGTCTGAGAAGTGACATTACATGTGATTTAAGTTGTAATTTCTCGAAGCACACAATAAGACTCCTATTTTTAATATATTTAAATAATTTGGGTAGGTTTATAAGTAACACACTGGTTAAATTTCCAGATGATATCAAGCTTGGTGAATCAGCAGAATACCTAGAATCCATTGAATCGTTACAGAGCAGCTTGGGCGGATTTGTGGCAGATGAAGTTTAATTTAAAGAATTACATGTAGGAAGTACAAATGTTAGGTTTGAATATACAATGGGAGGTTTGAAAATCGAAAGTATACCTTATGAGAAGGATTTAGGAGTTGTGGACTCTGTAGCATCAACTTCCAGACAGTATTCAAAAGCCATTGACAAGGCTTATAGAATGTTGGGTTATATAGCATGATGTGTTGAGTACAAGTCTGAGAAGGTAATGCTGAAGCTTTGTTTGGACCTCTTGGAGTACTGCATACAGTTTTGTTCTCCAGGCTACAAAAAGTACATAGCAATGCTGGAAAAAGTCCAGAGAACAGTGACTATGCTAAATCCAGAACTATAGGAGATGAATCATGAGGAAATATTAAACAAGCTGAGCCTTTAAAGTTTGAGCAATAGAAAATTAAGAGGAGACATGAGTAAAGTGTTTAAAATTATAAAGGGAATTAGTACAGTGAATAGAGACTGTTATTTTAGAATGAGTTCATCAAGAACATGGAGATGAATTTGGTAATAATTTTCGCACAAACATTAGGAAGTGGTTTTTTTAACCCAGAAAAATGTAGACACATGGTGTAAGGTACCAAGTATTATGGTAGACAGTAGGACTTTAGGGACTTTTAAAACTAGACTTGATGTTATTTTAGAAAAATTAAGTGGATAGGAGTGGCGAGCTTTGTTGGGCTGAATGGCCTGATCTTGCTTAGATTGTTCTAATGTTCTAATGTACTGTTGAAAATGTATTCTTTGTTAGGCCATTATGATTTCTTAAGTACTCTGTCACAAAAATGCCAAACAGACATCATAAAGGTTTGGGGCTGCAAAAAGGTGTTTCAAGATAGTGGTTGTTCACAAGACTAAGTCCAAAACAGAACTACTGTATTGATTTAAGATGGCGGCTTTAAAGGCCAGTGTAGGAAGTTATGTCATTGGGGCTGGAAGCGGAAATGACATCATCGGAGGCGGGACCAGAAGTGACATCATCAGAGGTGGAACCAGACGTGACATCATCAGAGGCAGGCCCAGAAACGTGATGTCATCAAAGGTACCAGAACCCTGCGGGATTTCCTGAGGCAGTTAGTGTACCCAGCTGCCCCCTGGTCGGCCGTGGAACTGACATTATGTAGGCCCTTTAGTTGACTCCTACTCGCATGTGTGTGACAACACATAAAATAGTTTCTAGTTTGTCTACCTTCATGTGTATTTTTTTCTTAAATGAAATTTGTCATATTCTTTAATAGGCAATGCAAACCTTGGCATACAAATTTTTATATACTTAACACTACTTATAGTGTGTTAAGATTCTGGAGTTAATTATATGTACATAACTTTGTTTTATTTTATCATAATTCACTCATCTAAGCCTGCCACAGGGCAAACTTTCAAAAAAATATTTACTGAAAAAGGTCACCAGCTAAAACAGCATATTTGCTGCAAAAAATGCTTTGGCAAATTTCTTTGATCAACACTAGATTAGACTTGTTAATGGTCCAAAGATGATGTTGTACTATCAGTAGCAACTAAGTTTATGAATTAAAAACTAAATATTGTGGTGCATTTACCTACTGAAAATCTTTTAGGGAGTCCGGATTTTGAGTGTGATTTTGTTTGAGTTTTATCTAATGTTTTTAACTTTAGTATATGGTATATTGGTATATTTTTGGTTTTCTGGCTATATGTTCGGCATGGAAGTTTATTAATTTATTTTTGGGTTAACTTTTTGCATTAATTGCATATTGCACATAATAAATTTAGCCTACTTTGAATTTTTAGCCATCTTTAATGGTTAGTGGATACTAATCATTAAATAAATGCTAATAAAATAATATTAATAAATGCTTTTTCTTTTTTTTAGCTTGTGACCAGCTTGCACTTGGTGTTGCTGCTGTATTTGGTCCATCTCACAGTTCCTCTGTAAGCGCTGTACAATCTATCTGCAATGCCCTAGAAGTTCCTCATATCCAAACCCGCTGGAAACATCCCTCTATGGATAACAAGGACACGTTTTACATTAATCTTTATCCAGATTACACATCCATCAGTAGAGCTATTCTGGATTTGGTGCAGTATTTCAAATGGAAAACAGTCACAGTAGTATATGAAGACAGTACAGGTATGTAGGATCTTTCAAAAATCTTAATATATGTAATCACATTAAATGTTAAAAACGGATGAGTGTAAATTTTAGATATGTATGTTTATGGCATTTGAGAAACTTATTTATAAAAATGATCACTGATGAAATATATTTAATTTTGCTCATTTTTAAGCCATGCTGCTGAAGTTAAGTAATTTATTTTGTCACTTTTAGAATGTTAGAAACATTATGATGAAAACAGGCTATTTAGCCCAACAAGCTTGTTTATCCTATTTACCTAGATTGTCCAAAATAATTTTAAGGTCCTTGAAGCCGTACTCCCATTACACTACTTAGTAATTTTTTCCATGTGTCTATTGGTCTTTGTGTCAAGAAAAACTTTAATATTTGTCATTTACTTGAGTAACTTTTTAAAAAAATTGTACTTCTAAGAGTAGTTTTACTGCACTATACTTTTTACTTTTGAGTACATTTGTGAAGAAGAAATGCTACTCTTACTCTTACTCCACTACATTGGGCAACACTCGAATTGTTACTTTTTTTCTATTAGATACGTTATATTTTTGCCAGGGAGAAGCCACCAGTGGATCTACGGCATGACTGTTTTTACCAATCAGACATAGCAATAATAATCATAAGACTCTGTTTCACCAAGCAGACTTAGAAACAAAATCGCATGGCTCCATTTCACAAATCACACATAGCCATGCAGTCACATGACCACACACAAACTGTGGCGGCATAGTGGCACAAATTCCTCACAGACAATGGACAGGAAAAGAAAGAATACAAGTAAAATCTCGGTTTGTTAGCATAATTTGTCCTGGAAACATGCTTGCAATCCAAAGCACTCGTATATCAAAGCGAATTTCCTCATAAGAAATAATGAAAACTCAGATGATTCGTTCACAACACAAAACTATTCATATAAAAATGATTCATACAAAATATAAAGTAAAAATACATAAAACAAATTAACCTGCACTTTACCTTTGAAAAGCATCATGGCTGGTGTGAGTGAGTTTCTAAACTCTTGTGGGATTTCACCCAATGGGACAACACATGGAAGAGTGTCCCGAAGCAACCACAGGCACCCAGCACTGTAGCAGTTTGCCATAAAAGCAAATCTGAAAAGATCACAGTCTTGCTATAAGCACCTGCCATTGATGGGTGATACAAGGAACATTATAAATGCTCAGGGCACAGTATTACATGGCCACTAACCTGGGCATGACCCTGCCTGACTGCTGTGTCTGTATATAGGAGAGTGGCAGATCCCGCTACAATAAATAACCGCGCTGTTCCTGTTCCAAGCTGAATAAAGATGGTGTCGCTAAAGTATTGAGACTCAGCTTTGTGTATTGCGGTGCAAGACGGGGACTCGTCACAGCACACACATGTGGTCACAATGCTGTAGTAAACAGTATACGCTTGTACGCAAGTTGACTATATGAGTGAGACACGTCGACTGACGATTGCCCACAATTCCGCAGTGAGAAAGAGAAGAACCATCGGCTCAGTTGTGATCACGTGACGCTCAGCAGACAAAGCATATACAAACTACTCGTATTGCAAGACCTCGCTTGTTTATCAAGTAAAAATGTATTCAAAATTTTAGCTTGTCTTGCAAAACGCTCACAAACCAAGTTACTCACTATCCAAGGTTCCACTTGTACATGAAAAATGAGAGCCAACTCCTGCTGAAGCTTAACCATCACTTCACTGAGTGAAGAACAAGCATGTTTTAACCAAACATGCACAGACACAGACAGTAAAGGTAAAGTGAGACTTCTTGTACGTGCACAAGCTGCCTTGTTCTAATGTTATTTTCTATCAGCTGTGCTATTTGGAGGGCAAGTGAATATGCAGTATTATACTGTCAGTGTACAGTATATCTTCTCACTGTAAGTAGTTTGCATTGTTCAAACATACATGTTACCTACTGTAGGTATTGGCTTCAAAAGCTTTGTTGTGAAAAACTGAGATTTGGAACTTTGTGTTATTTGTGCGTCTTTATTTTGTAAAGATGTTATTTATTTTTACTCATTTTTTATTTTATTATTTCGAAATAGCAGAATTTGCACATTATTTTTGTCTGTCTTATTACAACATTTCTAAAAAATAAATAATTTATTATGATCAAACAGTTACTCAGTACTTGAGTAGTCTTTTCACCAAATACTTTTTACTCTTACTTGAGTAATTTTTTGGATGACTACTTTTTACTTCTACTTGAGTAATATTATTTTGAAGTAACGTTACTCTTACTTGAGTACAATTTTTGGCTACTCTACCCACTTCTGCTCAAACCTCTTAGTCCTGGAATCGGCCATGTCACTCTTCTCTAGGCTTTCAGTAGCGTGTCTATGTCTTTCTTTTTAATATGGAGACCAAAATTGAACATAGTACTCCAGGTGAAACTTGCTAGCGTGTTAAATAACTTAAGCATAACCTCCACTGACATATATCAATGATGTGTATAACCTAACATTCTATGTTTTTTGATTGCTTCTATACACTGCCTGGATGTAGATAGTGATTAGTCCTCAGTGACTCCTATTGTCCTTCTCATAAGTTGAACTTTGAAGTTTCAGAAATCCTATTGCATATTCAGATTTAACATTTTTACTTCCTGCCTGTAATACTTTAGATTTTCTTAAGTTAAATTTCATCTGCCACAAATCTGCCCAAGCCCATATGCTAGCCAGATCTTCTGCAACAATTTACCTGTGCCATTATGTGGTATCATCTTATGATTTTGTTCTCGCCCAGGTTGTTTTTGCATAATAAAAAGAGCAGCCGCCCTAGCACTGATCCCTGAAGGACACCACTTTTAATATGCCCTAGTTCTGAAGTTATCCTCACTAATACCCTTTGTTTCCTGTATTTGAGCTAGTTTTGCACCCAACTAGAGACCATGCTTTAAATTTATACTTCCTTTAGTTGGATCATTAATCTTTCACCTGTTATACAATGCAATACAATTTATTTTTGTATAGCCCAAAATCACACAAGGAGTGCCACAATGGGCTTTAATAGGTCCTGCCTCTTGACAGCCACCCAGTCTTGACTCTCTAAGAAGACAAGGAACAACTCCCAAAAAAAACCCAGTAGGGAAAAAATGGAAGAAACCTCAGGAAAGGCAGTTCAAAGAGAGACCCCTTTCCAGGTAGGTTGGGCGTGCAGTGGGTGTCAAAAAGAAGGGGGTCAATACAATACAATACAATACACAGAACAGAACAAATCCTCAATACAGTATAAAAATAAAAATTTTAGAAGTACGTAGCAGAATTTGACAATGGATGACATCACATAATATGATTTGGATCTGTTTATACTCCTGGAGACCTCATCCATCAAGCTGCCTCCCCCATTTGGCCATTCAATAGCTAAAACAATGTTGGGCCAACCAATCCGATGAAAGGACCTCTCTTTCCCATGATTCCAGCGATCCTCCATCAGGGATGACTTTACCATAAGCAGGCACAACAACTTGGCAGGTGGGCCATGGCACCAAGTGCCACATTTGAGTACCGAGAAGAGAAACAGAATAGGTGAGGGTTAGTATCAAATTATAACTATCATGTTACTTATATTTTAGTGCTAATGACTGACAATAGAGATTCAGTATGTACAGTAAATCAGCAGCTCTAGTCAGGATATGCTAAACTGAAGTAGTGAGTCTTCAGCCGGGATTTAAAAGCTGAGACCGAAGGGGCATCTCTTTTTGTAGCAGGCAGACCATTCCACAGTTTAGGGGCCCTGTAACTAAAAGCTCAATCTCCTACTGTTATTTTATTAATCCTTGGACTCATAAGTAGATCGGCATCTTGAGATCTTAATGTGCGCTCTGGTTTGTAAGTCATGATAAGTTCAGACAAGTAAACCGGACCTTGGCCATTTAATGCTTTATATGTTAAAAGGAGGATTTTGAAATCTGCCCTAAACTTAACCAGGAGCCAGTGTAAGGATTTAATGACTGGAGTTATATGTTCGTATTTTCTTGTTCTTGTTATAATTCTTGCAGCAGCATTTTGGATTAACTGGAGGCTGTATAAAGAACAATTTGAACATCCAGTGAACACCGCATTGCAGTAGTTAATCCTACTAGAAATAAATGCATGAATTTTCTCAGAATCCTGTTTATTTAGAAAGCACCTTAATTTCCTAACATTTTTAAGATGGAAGAAACATGATTTGGACAACTTTGTAATATGTGCTTTAAATGACTTGCTAGAGTCAAAGAGAACTCCGAGATTTCGGGCTGATTCAGTAAAATTAATGGTGATTCCAACTGAGTTAAACGATGACAGAATATTGTTGTGATCAGCGTCATTCCCTCCAACAATTAACATCTCTGTTTTATCTGTGTTTAAAGACAAGTAGTTCTCATCCATCCAGTTCTTTAATTCAGTAACACAACTAATTAAAGACAACATTGGAAAAACTTCATTTGATCTAAATGAAAGATATAACTGGGTGTCATCTGCATACTAATGAAAATTAACATTATGTTTCCTAATGATAGATCCCAGTGGAAGCATATAAAGTGAAAAAAATAAAGGTCCCAGTACTGAGCCCCACGGGACACCATATTGAACTTCTGTGTATAATGATGGAGTACTGTCAGCACATTTCTGTACATACTGGAATCGATTTGATAAATAAAAACTAAACCAAGTGAGCACAGTGCCTGTAAGCCCAACATCATTTTCTAGACTGTGCAGTAAAATAGAATGGTCAATGGTGTCAAATGCTGCACTTAAGTCTAACAATATAATTACAGTGGAGTTTCCTTCATCAGAGGATATCAGAATATCGTTTACAACCCGCGTTAGTGCAGTTTCTGTACTATGACCAGTGCGGAAACCAGACTGGAATTTATCAAATAAATTGTAATGTGTAAGATGTGACTGAAGCTGATTGGCAACTACTTTTTCTAGTATTTTAGAGAGAAAGGGTAAATTTGAAATAGGCCTATAATTATTAAGTATGTGTGGGTCTAGGTCTGACTTTCTAAATAATGGTTTAATGACTGACACTTTTAGTGCTTCAGGTACTGTACCATGCAATAATGAACTATTGATAATGTTTAGAATAGGCGCTGCAACAACATCCATTGCACTTTTTACTAGTTTTGTTGGCACTGGATCTGGGGAATAAATAGTGGGCTTCATTTTAGAAATTAAAGTTAAGACTTCCTGCTCAGTTACAGGATTAAAATGACTAAAGTGCTGAATGCAATGTGCGGCAGGGTCTGCTAAGCTAGTATTTGGTTTGTACTGTGATGCTGAGATCTGGGATCTTATATTTTTAATTTTCTCATTGAAGAAGTTCATAAAGTCTGTACTGCTAATGTCTGTTGGTATTTTGCAGTGTAGATCTGAATTCCCATTTGTTATCTTATCAAAAGCCTTCTGAAAATCAAGATATATAAGTCTATGCGCCTCTTTTTTTCATATGTTTTTGTTGTTTCCTCAAAGAATTTCAGCATTTTTGTGAAACACAACTTTCCTTGCCTGAACCCATGTTGAGTATTTGTTTATTCTCATGTTCTATACATGTGCTGCTTGATCTTTTCCTTAAGAGTTGCTTTCCTTAATGTATGTGTGTTTCATATTACACTTACTGGCCTACAGTTACTTGGATTAGCCAGATCACCATTTTATTATAATGGGGTACTATTTATTAGTTTCCATTCTTTAGGAATCTCTCCAGTGTGGAGAGATTTTTGAAAAATAGATAAATTATACTGTATATATACTTACCAGCTTCCTTATGCATCTTGATATAATAACATACACTTAGATTTGTAAGATGATAAGTTCAGATAAGCAAGTAGGGCTTTGTTCTTCTAAGGCTTTATATGTTAAAATGAGGATTTTTAAATTTGCAATAAACTTAACTGGAATGTTATATGTTTGTACTTTCATGTTGTAGTAATTGTTGCAGCAGAATTTTGAATTAACTGAAAGCTGTATAAAGAATAACTTCAGCAGCCAGTGAACATCACACTTCAGTAGTCAGTCCTGCTAGAAACAAATACATAAATGAATTTCTCAGTACCTAAATATTTACACCTGAAAGCCTTATTTCGAAACCCCAATATTAAAAAAAAAAAAATTATCAGTAAAAGCTGTTAAACTTTTTCACTTTCCAAAATAGTTTCAGTCCAGCTGAACACACAGTGACACTTTGCAACTATCTCATTGCCATGATGTCCTCAGTGTCCTTCCTACTGCAGGTTACAGACACACCTTCTGTTTGTCACAGTTTGAAGAAAGACAGACTAATAATTAAAGACCATATTTAAGCTAGTGTCTAAGCTGAGCACAAATGGTCGGATGCTGTTCTGAGATTTTAGTTTAAGCTTTCCCTCACTTCTGATACCATCTCTTTATATTCTAACCTCGGATGGTATGCTAAGTGCTGGTCATGTACCTTGTAATTTTAAAATTAGCAGTTTTCTTTTTTTCTAGTGTGTGAAAACCACAAAAAATGTGTAAGAAAAAAAACAACCTTTGATTACCACATTCAATCACATATTGTCAGATTTTGATAATGTAGAATGAAACAAGCTTTCACGGTTGGAGGAAAAAAGAGAGAATGTAAGAAGCAGAGTCAAGCTGCAAAAATACAAGCATATAAATCCCTTATTACCTCTTCTCTCTGTTCATCATGGTTTAGACGCAGACTATACTGAAAGATTGAATGTCACAAGAAAGATGATTCAGCATGATTGTCCACAATTCTGGACAAAAGATGAATTTGATTATTTAAAAAAAGTTAAAGTGGAGATGCAGCTATAAAGGTGAAACACTATAAATATTAAAAAAGAAGAATTCAACTTGTGTTGGGATGAGTGGAAAAAATAGAAATCAGTGAAACCTATATACATTAAAAACATCACCATCTACTAGTCTTTTAACTCTTGACTGTATGCTTTCTTTTAAGCCAGCTAGATTTTGTTTACTCAATCCTGCTTATCAAACCCCAGTAACTTTTTGTGCGAGACCTAGACCTCCCAAGAATCTGATTTTGTGGTTAAACAAAACCTCTACCACTGAATTGCTTATCCTTCCGCTTGGTCTGCCAAAGTTTGAAAACTGAACAGTAGGACAGAATGTCGACGTTTAAGGTAATTAAATATCTTTATGTTCAAATTCAACATAATTATTTAATATATTAATAATAATAATAATAATGGATTAAAATAGAATAAGAAATTTAACAAAAATAATAGAAGAAAACCAGAAAGTCAATTACAATTACTTCCAGAAAAAAATAACTAATAATAATATTAAATAAATAAAGAAACAAAAATAAAACCTTTAATGTGAGTGATGGGCTCTACCAAGGGTATATCCTGTCAACTCATGTGTCCATAATTTGCTTGGATAGGACATCAGGTCACAACCAAGGTTTGCAGGGTATTTGACTTGGAGACCTGAGAAGTGTATCTCTGCTGCTCTTGTCCTCATCAAATTGATTTCTAGTCCTAACAGTAATGATTCACAGTTGAGTAGGTTTTGGTTGGGATGAAAATTAACATGTCAGAATTTGAGCCCATAGTCCTTTCTTAAGCAATCCGCATTAACATCTGAGTTACAACATAGCTCATCTGTTACAGAAAAGTCCAATATAACATTATTTTTCCGTAAGTAGGGAGCTATTGCATTGAGATAACACGTGACCTCTGTATATGAGAGTAACAATCTCTGTTGTGAAAATTGTATTTATTTTTAACGGAAATACCATTTAGATTTTGATGCTACTGAAAGAAACATGGTGCTCAATTTGAAAGAAAGGGCCAGATCTATCAATTGATACAAATGTAAAATCTCTTTTGGAGGACTAGGCTGGATTGATAATGCATTAATCTTTGTGTTTAAAACATGGCTGACAGATGAAGGAAATGGCCTGGCATGATGTGGGGTAAACTTAGGAAGAAGCAATTAGGTGGTAGACTATCTCTAAGAAAGAAAGGAAAACAGGCTACAAAGGCATTTGCTTCAAAACCCTAGTTAAAAAGTAAACAATATGAAATACTGTTCGAATTGGAAAAAATTTTGATAAAATTGAAGTGAGTGTAGTAACAGAATACAAGGGGGGTTGCTTTTTATTGTGGAAGAGCTGGTCATTCACAAAACATACCCAACGCTTTAGAGAAACTCAAACTCACACTGTGATGGAGTTCTTAGGGTGAGCAGCTATCTAGAACAAAGTTCTAGTTGCCTCATCCTCCCAGTAAATACTGAAATTAAAATACAGTACACAGAAGTAGTGGCAGGTTGTGATGCTGCTAAAGATTTTTATTAGTTCTGTTTTGGGTGTGGAAACCCTTGGAACATCTCCTTTAGGTGTTTCTTACTTACCTGTTTCTTCTTTTATGATGGCCCTTCTTTTGGGTACCTTCTCTTCAAAGATCCAGTCTAATAAGGGGACTTTAGATATTCCTGCTTCAAAAGACTTACCTGTTTTTCTGTCTGATATTCCTCAAAGTGGCTCTTCCTAGGCTGCTTCTTCATTGTTGGGGGCATGATCTTCCAGGGTTAATTCCCCAACTTTTATCTTCAACAGACACCTATTCCTTTCAAGATCTTCCTTTTCCAGTAGGTTATTTTTCTGAAATTGTAAAACAGGATAGACAACAGATTAATAGGAGTTTACTTACCTCCACGACTCCTTCTTCTATAGATCCTCTTGAACTTAGTACTTTTTCTTTGGCTATGCAGATACAGTACGTGCTATCAATAATGTCCCAGCACACAGGAGTTTTACCTGTTCAGGAGAAAAACACTATACAAACATTACAAGTACTTACTTCTGGTGTAGCCACTGATATAAAGGAATGGGATGTTGTCCAATCCCTAGAAATTATAGGACAAATGGGACAGTTCGTAAGTATGGATGCTTTTAGGGTTGGGGATGATGGGACAGAAATATTTCATTTTTATTACTATTTCATTTAATATTGTTTCTTTGTATCAGTATACTGCTGCTGGATTATGTGAATTTCCCCTTGGGATTAATAAAGTATCTATCTATCTATCTATCTATCTATCTATCTATCTAAATAGGAGACAATAATATACAGCTTGCAATTTCCCTTCCAGGTTTGATGAATCCTGTCACTGATCCATCTCAGAACTTTATTAGTAGCAGTAACAACAACAACAACATTTATTTATACAGCACATTTTCATACAAAAAGTAGCTCAAAGTGCTTTACATTATGAAGAAAAGAAAATAAAAGACAAAATAAGAAATTAAAATAAGACAACATTAGTTAACATAGAAAAGGAGTGAGGTCTGATGGCCAGGTTGGACAGAAAAAACAGAAAAAAAAAACTCCAGACGGCAGGAGAAAAAAAAAAAAAATCTGCAGGGCTTCCAGGCCACGGGACCGCCCAGTCCCCTCTGGGCATTCTACCTAACATAAATGAAATAGTCCTTTTTGTGGTTACGGTTCTCACGGAGTCACTTGATGTTGATGGTCATACAGACTTCTGGCTTTTAATCTATCCATCATTGTTGGAACATCACGGTGCTTTGAGCGCCACCACCAAAAGGGTACTGGAAAAGGAAACAGAAGAGAGAGTAGAGGTTAGTACAGATTTTAGAGCCACCATGAATAGTTATTATAATGAGTTGGATATACAGAGTTTCAGGATTTTGATTACAGTAAAGTTATGAGAAAGCCATGTTAAAATAATGTGTTTTCAGCAGTTTTTTAAAGTACTCCACCGTATCAGCCCGGCGAATTCCCATTGGCAGGCTATTCCAGATTTTAGGTGCATAACTGCAGAAGGCCGCCTCACCACTTTTAAGTTTTGTTCTTGGAATTCTAAGGAGATACTCATTTGAGGATCTGAGGTTACGATTTGGAATATAAGGTGTCAGACATTCTAATATATAAGATAGGGCGAGATTATTTAAGGCTTTATAAACCATAAGCAGAATTTTAAAGTCAATCCTGAATGACACAGGTAACCAGTGTAGTGACATTAAAACTGGAGAAATGTGCTCGGATTTTCTTTTTCTAGTTAGGATTCTAGCAGCTGCATTCTGCACTAGTTGCAAACGATTTATGTATTTTTTGGGTAGTTCTAAGAGGAGTGCGTTACAGTAATCTAGTCGACTGAAAACAAACGCGTGAACTAGTTTCTCAGCATCTATCAGTGATATAAGAGGTCTAACTTTAGCTATGTTTCTTAAGTGAAAAAATGCTGTCCTAGTGATCTGATTAATATGCAATTTAAAATTCAGATTACAGTCAACAATTACCCCTAAGCTTTTTACCTCTGTCTTGACTTTTAATCCTAATGTATCCAGTTTATTTCTAATAGCCTCATTGTATCCATTATTGCCTATTACTAAGATTTCAGTTTTCTCTTTATTTAACTTGAGAAAGTTACTATTCATCCATTCTGAGATACAAGTCAGACATTGTGTTAGTGAATCAATAGAATCGGGGTCATCAGGTGCTATTGATAAATACAGCTGTGTGTCATCAGCATAGCTGTGGTAGCTCACGTTGTGCCCTGAGATAATTTGACCTAACAGAAGCATATAGATTGAGAATAACAGCGGACCCAGGATAGAGCCTTGTGGAACACCATATTGGATATCATGTGTCTTTGAGTTGTAATTACCACAACTAACAAAGAATTTTCTACCTGCCAGGTAGGATTCAAACCAATTTAAGACACTGCCAGAGAGGCCCACCCATTGACTAAGGCGATTTCTAAGAATATTATGATCCATGGTGTCAAATGCGGCACTCAGATCTAAGAGGATGAGAACAGATAAATGGCCTCTGTCTGCATTCACCCGCAAATCATTTACTACTTTAACTAGTGCAGTTTTTGTGCTGTGATTTGTTCTAAAACCCGACTAAAATTTATCAAGAATAGCATGTTTATTTAGGTGGTCATTCAACTTCATAATGACTGCCTTCTCCAAAATTTTACTTAAGAAAGGCAGGTTAGAGATGGGTCTAAAATTTTCAAGAGCCGAGGGGTCGAGATTATGTTTCTTAAGTAGGGGTTTAACTACAGCAGTCTTAAGACAGTCTGGGAAGACCCCCGTATCTAATGGCGAATTTACTATGTCAAGAACATTATCAATTAGTACGCCCGATGCTTCTTTGAAATAATTTGTTGGTATTGGGTCAAGGATGCAGGTGGAGGGTTTTAATTGAGATATTATTTTTTGTAAATCAGGTAAATCTATCCTAGTGAAAAAGTTTAATTTGTTTATAACGGAGTACTGGGTTTTAGGAGGATCCTTAGTGTTGGGGAGATATACTATGTTATTTCTAATATCATTAATTTTTTGGTTGAAAAATACAGCAATAGCCTCACAGGTTTTACTGGAAGTACTTAGGAGGCATTCCTTTGAGTTACCTGGGTTTAGCAGACGATCAATCGTAGAGAATAAGACTCTGGGATTACTAGCATTGTTACTTATAATCTTAGAGAAATAGCAGCACCTCTCAAGACGGACAGTGTTATTGTATTCTGTTATTTTAACTTTTAATATTTCATAGTGGATAGTTAGTTTGGTCTTCCTCCATTTACGCTCAGCTCTACAACATGTTCTCTTTAAATCATACACTCTTTGGGTCTTCCATGGTATAACAATGCTAGAAGATTTTTTAACTGTCTTTTCAGGTGCAACTATGTCAACAGCAGCTCTCACTTTAATATTAAATCTTTTCACCTTACTATTTACATTATCCTCGCTATTATAGTTGGCACTATAAACGGACTGATTGCTTAGAATGTTTGTAAGTTTTAAAGCTGCTGCTTCTGAGTCAAAGAAGCTTTTATTAAAAATATGCTTCTCATGGGTGTTTTCTAGCAATATTTCTATATTAAAAAGTAGAAGAAAATGGTCTGATAGACCCGTATCAATGACCTGCATAGCCCATAACTCTCCAGTTTATCAGAGGGAAAGGATGATATGATACCCCTCCTCGAACCGCCACCTTATCGTGGTGGAGGGGTTTGCGTGTCCCAACGATCCTAGGAGCTCTGTTGTCCGGGTCTTTATGCCCCTAGTAGGGTCACCCAAGGTAAACTGGTCCTAGGTGAGGGATGAGACAAAGAGCGGTTCAATAGACCTCCTATGATGAAGAAAAAATTTGGACGGCGTTTTCCCTCTCCCAGGGTCCCCCTCTGGAGCCAGGCCTGGAGGTGGGGCTCGATGGCGAGCGCCTGGTGGCTGGGCCTGCACCCATGGGGCTCGGCCGGGCACAGCCCGAAGAGGCAACGTGAGTCCCCCTTCTCATGGGCTCACCACCTATGGGAGGGGCCAAGGAGGTTGGGTGCAGTGTGAGTTGGGTGGTGGCCAAAGGCAGGGACCTTGGTGGTCCGATCCTTGGCTACAGAAGCTGGCTCTTGGGACGTGGAATGTCACCTCTCTGAAGCGGAAGAAGCCTGAACTAGTGCGCGAGGTCGAGAGGTTCTGGTTAGATATAGTCAGGCTCACCTCAACGCACAGCTTGGACTCATAAAAACCAATCTCCTTGAGAGGGGCTGGACTCTCTACCACTCTGGAGTTGTCACCGGTGAGAGGCGCAGAGTGGGTGTTGGCATACTTATTGCCCCCCAACTTGGAGCCTGTACATTGGGGTTTACCCCAGTGGACGAGAGGGTAGCCTCTCTCCTCCTTCGGGTGGGGGGACGAGTTCTAACTGTTGTTTGTGCGTATGCGCCGAGCAGCAGTTTGGAGTTCCCACCCTTTTTGGAGTCCCTGGAGGAGGTGCTAGAGGGCATACCTTCTGGGGACTCCCTCGTACTGCTGGGAGACTTCAATGCTCACGTGGGCAATGACAGTGAGACCTGGAAGGGCATGATTGGGAGGAATGGCCTCCCTGATCTGAACCCGAGCGGTGTTTTGTTATTGGACTTCCGTGCTCGTCATGGATTGTCCATAACAAACACCATGTTCAAGCATAGGGGTGTTCATATGCGCACTTGGCACCAGGACACCCTAGGCCTCAGTTCAATGATCGACTTTGTGGTCGTGTCGTCGGACTTGTGGCCACATATCTTGGACACTCGGGTGAAGAGAGGGGCAGAGCTGTCAACTGATCATCACCTGGTGGTGAGTTAGCTTTGATGGTGGGAGAGGATGCCGGTTAGACCTGGTAGACCCAAACGTGTTGTGTGGGTCTGCTGGGAACATCTGGCAGAGTCCTCTGTCAGAAGTAGCTTCAACTCACACCTCCGGCAGAACTTTGACCACGTCCCGAGGGAGGTGGGGGACATTGAGTCCGAATGGGCCATGTTTCGTGCCTCTATTGTTGAGGCGGCTGACCGGAGCTGTGGCCATAAGGTGGTCGGTGCCTGTCGTGGCGGCAATCCCCGAACCCGTTGGTGGACACCGGCGGTGAGGGATGCCGTCAAGCTGAAGAAGGAGTCCTACCAGAACCTTTTATCCTGTGGGACTCTGGAGGCAGCTAATAGGTACCGACAGGCCAAGCGGAATGTGGTTTCGGTGGTTGCTGAGGCAAAAACTCGGGCATGGGAGGAATTTGGGGAGGCCATGGAGAACGACTTTCGGATGGCTTTGAGGAGATTCTGGTCCACCGTCCGGCGTCTCAGGAGGGGGAAGCAGTGCAGTGTCAACACTGTATATGGTGGGGATGGTGCACTGCTGACCTCGACTCGGGATGTTGTGGGTCAGTGGGGGTGGGGGTACTTCGAAGACCTCCTCAATCCCACTAACATGCCTTCCAATGAGGAAGCAGAGCCTGGGGACTCGGAGGTGGGCTCCCCCATCTCTGGGGCTGAGGTCACCGAGGTGGTCAAAAAACTCCTTGGTGGCAGGGCTCCGGGGGTGGATGAGATATGCCCGGAGTTCCTCAAGGCTCTGGATGTTGTAGGACTGTCTTGGTTGACACGTCTCTGCAACATCGCATGGACATCGGGGACAGTGCCTCAATTGGCAGACCGGGGTGGTGGTCCCCCTCTTTAAAAAGGGGGACCGGAGGGTGTGTTCCAACTACAGTGGGATCACACTCCTCAGCCTCCCTGGAAATGTCTATTCGGGGGTCCTGGAGAGGAGGGTCCGTCAGATAGTCGAACCTCGGATTCAGGAGGAACAGTGTGGTTTTCGTCCTGGTCGCGGAACAGTGGACCAGCTCTACACCCTTAGCAGAATCCTAGAGGGTGCATGGGAGTTTGCCCAACTAGTCTACATGTGTTTTGTGGACTTGGAAAAGGCATTCAATCGTGTCCCTCGGGGAATCCTGTGGGGGGTGCTCCGGGAGTATGGGGTACCGGACCCCCTGATAAGAGCTGTTCGGTCCCTGTACAACCAGTGTCAGAGCCTGGTCCACATTGCCGGCAGTAAGTCAAGCCCGTTTCCAGTGAGAGTTGGACTCCTCCAGGGCTGCCCTTTGTCACCGATTCTGTTCATAACTTTTATGGACAGAATTTCTAGGTGCAGCCAGGGTGCTGAGGGGGTCCGGTTTGGTGGAGTCAGGATTAGGTCACTGCTTTTTGCAGATGATGTTGTCCTATTTGCTTCATCAGGCTGTGATCTTCAGCTCTCTCTGAATCGGTTCGCAGTTGAGTGTGAAGCAGCCGAGTGTGAAGCGGCTGGGATGAGAATCAGCACCTCCAAATCCAAGACCATGGTCCTCAGCCGGAAAAGAGTGGAGTGCCCTCTCAGGGATGGGGGAGAGATCCTGCTCCAAGTAGAGAAGTTCAGGTATCTTGAGGTCATGTTCACGTGTGAGGGAAGAATGGAGTGTGAGGTCGGCAGGCGGATCGGTGCGGCATCTGCAGTGATGCGGGCTCTGCATCGGTCTGTCGTGGTGAAAAAGGAGCTGAGCCGTAAGGCAAGGCTCTCAATTTACCAGTCGATCTACGTTCCTAACTTCACCTATGGTCATGAGTTATGGGTAGTGACCGAAAGAACGAGATTGCGAATACAAGCGGCTGAAATGAGTTTCCTCCGCAGAATGTCTGGGCTTTCCCTTAAAGATATTTTGAGAAGCTCAGTCATCCGGGAGGGGCTCAGAGTAGAGCCGCTGCTCCTCCACTTCGAGAGGAGTCAGATGAGGTGGTTCAGAAATCTGATCAGGATGCCTCCTGGATGCCTTCCTGGTGAGGTGTTCTGGGCATGTCTAACCGGGAGGAGAGCCCGGGGCAGACCCAGGACACGCTAAAGGGACTATGTCTCCCAGCTGGCCTAGGAACGCCTTGGGATTCTCCCGGAAGAGCTAGAAGAAGTGGCCGGGGAGAGGGAAGTCTGGGCCTCTCTGCTCAAGCTGCTGCCCCCGCGACCCGACCTCGGATAAGCGGAAGAGGATGGATGGATGGAAAGGATGACAGAGGACCATACAAGTGAAAACATTTTATGTGATGTTGGGTCCATATCTGATCCTTCTAGTATATCTCAACCTTAAACAGACCAATTACAGATTATACAGCTTATAAACCAAAAATACATAGGGGAATAACAAAATCAAAATGGACAGTTAATCCGGTTAAACCATGTTTATTTGTCGGGGACTCTAATTTAGGTAGAAGTAAATGATCAAATAGAAATTAATAGTTACCCACAAGCTAAAATTTGTCACATAGATGCAATTTTAAAGAAAATAACTAGGAAGGATAAAATTAAAACAGTAGTGTTCTTGGTAGGAATTAATAATAGAGACAATATAGAAACTAGTATTAAACAGAATTATCAAAGTTTGATGAGGGAGGCAAAGAAAAAGTCCCCTAATGCACAGATTGTTATCTCTAAAATTCCTTATAGTAATAATCAAGATTTAGATATCATAAACTCAATTGTAGATATAAATAATATAATACATACATACATACTTTAATTATTTAGAACCACCAGAACTGGATGTGTTAGAAATTTGCAATGATCAAATACACTGGACACCAGAGACAGCTAGACTGATTTTTGGATCGTTGGCAGTAGGATTTAAACTATATGATGGTGTAAGTGACGTAATTTTGGCCCAGGATGCAAACATTTTCAACTTATCAAAAACATTTAGGCTTACAGAATCAGAGATTTCCCTTCTTCAAAAGGGCTTAATATTCATTCCAGCACCCACTATAATAGATAATGAACAAATCCGTAGGGACATGCATCAGTATCACCGTAAATTAAAATCATTAGATTACTTTGATTATGAACCAAATCAAACTCCACCTCCATTTAGAGAACCCTTTTTTTGGATACCAAAAAACAAATTCATTAGTGATCTGATTTTACAACTAATTAAACAAGATTGTCTATCAAAATAATATCACGGATAACTTATCAGAACAAGAAAGTACAGCTTTAAATGACTTAAAACAATGAAAAAAATATCATTATAAAACCAGCAGATAAGGGTTCTATGACAATAATTCAAGACAGTGAACAATATTTGTTTGAGGCTTATAGACAATTAAATAATCAACAGCATTACTTACCATTAAAACAACCTGGACAAAACATAACAACAAATAAAATAGCAGTAATAATAATTAGATTATTAGAACAAAAACATTACAAACAGAAGGAATATTTCTCTGGACCTGCTAATCCATCGGCCTGTAAATTTATTGCCAAAAATTCATAAACCTCTGCAATCTTGGACAGTACCTTTTCAGATTCCATCAGGTATCTATTGTATCAGACTGTTCATCTGAGTCTTATAGAATTTCAGAGTGCATAGATTATTTTCTAAATCCATTATCACAGAAACATAACAGTTATATTAAGGACTAGCAAAATACCTGTGTTTCGCAGCGGAGAAGTAGTGAAGTTATGAAAAAGAAAAGGAAACATTTTAAAAATAATATAACCTGATTATCAATGTAATTGTTTTGTCACTGTTATGAGTGTTGCTGTCATCAAGGATTTGATTATCATTATTTCTTTCAATCAGGTTCGTATTTGGAGGACGTGTTGTGTTGAAGTTACATTCCGTGTTTGTCAACCCTTGTAAAGATAACAGGTTTCATTGATCGAAGTGTTCACTACCCAGATCGCTGCTCGTGAATGTAAAATGTTTAACAGGCATTCCCGGTATTAACTTGTGGATTTGCCTGCGAAAATTTAGCGGCAGCGTGTCTATGAACTTGTGGAATCTCTTGCGAATATTTAGCGACAGCATCTTGTAACGGTTGTCACATATTTTTTTTATTGTGTGCTTTTAACTGTTTCTGCCGTGCGCTTCCTTTTAGAGATTATGTCCCGGTAATTAACTGTCTGTGGGATATCTGTTTAAGAAGAATTGGGGGCAAACTACACCTGTGGGTCCTTGCTAAACGTACCATGGTGTGACGTAAGGGGAACTGACTGTAAAAAGGCAAGGAGGTGCGTATTTTGAACGAAAAGTGAGAAGGAAAACTGTTTAAATAAAGACCTGGGAAAGTGAATGGAAAGAAGCAGCCAGCGGTAAAGCAAGGAAGACTCTGTAATAAGGACGGTTGGGTGCACGTAGAAGTTGTAACAATAAGATTGTTAAGCCTTATGATAATGTTCCCGCATGGAGGGTTTAGAGAGACGCACCGGGAGAAGTGTAGAATAGGGAAGCCCGTGTGACTGTTCTGCTGTTCTCCTTCGACAGTTCTGTGGCTCTGCATATTTGTATGCACCTCTCTAAAGTCAGTTTGTCTTCTCTCAGTAATCTTTGTCGCAAACGTGCATCACTGGTTCCGCACACAATTCGGTCACGTATAAGGGAACTTTTAAGCTCCCTGAAATTGCATGTGCCTGCTAACACTCTCAGATCTGTGACGTAGTTGTCTATATTTAATGCCCTTGCCTGATTTCTTGAAAAAAATCTGAACCTCTCTACAGTTTCGTTTATTTTCGGGTTGTAATGTTCATCAAATTTACATATCATCAAGCTCATGGTTAACTCATCAGGTCTTACATCACCGGTCAGCGCCTGACACAATTCTCTGCTGCTCTCTCCAATAAGATAACGGAACATTCTGACCTTAGTGTTTTCCTCTGCCTCCGGCATTGCAAGTTCTGTGAATAATCTGAACTCGTCTTTCCATGTTCTCCATGACTTCGCCAGGTCTTTAGCATCGAGGCTTAATG
>JANRMT010062831.1:1208652-1258017 GCA_026402145.1 Polypterus bichir lapradei
GCGCCACGGCGTGTGGTTTATCTATTTGAGCGTAGCAGTGTAATTCGGTTTTTGTTCAGCACTCTTTGGAACTGTTACTTTTTGTCTGCGCACTGCGTCTGTTCACGTGAGCCGCTGAATATGGTTTTATATGTCACTCGCTCGCTTCTAATTGTTTCGCTGCCTTCTTAATTATATAATGCATGTTTTCTAAAGCGCATTTTGTAGCTCTTCCTGGCTTTCTACGTAATGCGTGATTACGTGAGAGGCGTGATGATGTCATACGAAACTCCGCCCCTCCAGCTGAACTCCATTACAGTAAATGGAGAAAAATAGCTTCTAGTTATGACCATTATGCTTAGAATTTCGAAATTAAACCTCCCCAACTTTTGTAAGTAAGCTGTAAGGAATGAGCCTGCCAAATTTCAGCCTTCTATCCACACGGGAAGTTGGAGAATTAGTGATGAGTCAGTGAGTGAGTGAGTGAGTGAGTGAGTGAGGGCTTTGCCTTTTATTAGTATAGATTATGATTACATTTATAACAACTACTTTAAGGATGTTGTTTTTGTTTCTCTGTCTAATCTTGATTCCAATCACTCCACGCAAATGAATGTCTGCCCCTAGCCCTAATCTTAATTATCCTTCCCTTATCTGCCCTAATTTTAACTCTATGACTGGTCCAATGATAAAGAATGATCTACCCCTCCCCAACCCTGAGCTTAATAACCCTCCTTTATCCTTGCCTAAACCTAAGCCTAGCCCTAATCTTAATTATCTTTCCCTTGTCTGCCCTAGTCTTAACCCTATGAGTAGTCTAATGATTAAAGATTATCTACCCCTCCCCAACCCTAAGCTTAATAACCCTCTTTTATCCTTGCCGAAACCTAAACCTGGAACCTAATCTTTATTATCCTTCCCTTATCTGCCCTAATCTCAATTCTAGGAGTAATTTAATGATTACAGATGATTTACCCCTCTCCAACCCTAAGCTTAATAACCCTCCTTTATCCTTGCCTAAACCTAAGCCTATCCCTGATATGGATGATTGGTTTACTCTTAACACTAATGTTATTGGGCGGAGTGGTGGCTCTGAGGCTAGGGATCTGCACTGGCAATCGGAAGGTTGCCGGTTCGAATTCCATAAATGCCAAAAGGGACTCTGCTCTGTTGGGCCCTTCAGCAAGGTCCTTAACCTGCAATTGTTCTATCCTGTGTATGACGTTAATCTGCATCCATCCCTGCATGTAGGCCCTCCAACCTGCAGGAAAAATCTTGGGGGTTGGTGGCAGAATTGGCACTCTAACCACCATAAAAAAACCTCACACTGTTCCACTCCATCTGAACTAGTGTGGTGCTAAGGTGTCACCCGTTGCATGGCTGCACTCGGGTCCTAATCTGGGATCCTGAGTTGGTGGGTGTGGCAATGCGCTATATCAGCACGTGCTCCTAACCTCCTCTAATGTTAATGACTTTTTCCTTAATATCCCCAATTCTAACCCTATCCCCATAAAGGTTTTCTGACCTGCTGAATGGAAGTGAACGCTGCCGTTTATGTCTGCCACTGCTTGCCAGTGTTCTGTT
The DNA here is from genome assembly GCA_026402145.1 of Polypterus bichir lapradei. NCBI lineage: Eukaryota > Metazoa > Chordata > Cladistia > Polypteriformes > Polypteridae > Polypterus > Polypterus bichir. The sequence goes on from JANRMT010062831.1 coordinate 1,210,213, forward strand.
TGTGTACTTTTCCTAGTTATTTTTTACTCTTTTTTTTTGCCTTTTGCATCGGATTTTCCTTCACCTTTGCATTGGATTAAAAACTGATAACACGCATTTGCATTTGCGTCCCTTGTCTCCTACGGCCTCAACATGAGCCCTCGTAGAACTGTTCTTTGCTGGCTGCAATCTGTGTGGGTAAGTGTAAACTTTCTCACTGTTTCTCTGCTCAAGTAACTAGCTTTGATGAATAGGTGGTTGAAACTGCCCCTTGTCAATTGCTGAGTGCTTGTGGAAATCCCAGAGGGGACAGTCTACTGGCTAATGTGTTATTTTAATTGGGCTGAGTAGGAACACAAGGGGTACATTGCTTTGCTTCCAATCTGGAATTTGCTTGGGTGACTTCTGGAAATTCACTATGATAAACCTCAATTGGTTGTCATGGATTATATTTCTACTTTGCTATCTAATGCAGTCACATACTCAAAACTAAAATATTCACCAGATGAATTGTATGGACTTCGATCAAACTATGAAGTGCCTGCTGACCTCTTGCTGCACCATGGCATTCTCTGATGACCAAAGTACGTTCACCGAGGCTCTTGTCATCGTTTTTGCCTCAGCAGGAGTAGCAGCGGGTCTATTCCTTCAATTTGGTCTGAAGGACGCACATGTCCACTGTGGTAGATAGGGGGCGCTCTCGCTCCCTTGAACCCCTGTCCACGACTCCAAACACCAGGTAAAAGTCCAGATGCTGACTTTATTTAATCTCCACAGTGCACAAAGCACCCTCTCCTCCACAATACTCATATAAATCACAATTACTAACAATAAACAATCCTCCACTCCCAGACACGTTGCCACCCTTCCACCTAGCTCAGCTCGCCGTCTGGGAGCTCCCACAGTCCTTTTATATCTCCTGACCCGGAAGTGTTTCTCATCCCCAGTCCATGTGACTCTCAATCACTTCCAGGTCAGGTACAAGTTCTTTTCTTCACCCCGGAAGCCCGTCACTCTTCCCTTGACGAACTTCCGGGTCATAGGACACAAATAAGTCTTTGGTCCTCCCTGCAGCTCCCTCTTGCGGCCCCTGTGGTATCCAGCAGGGCAGAGGATAAAAACTACATAGTCCATGACTCCCTGCTGGTCTTCGGGGCACCTCCATACTGCAGGGAGGGCTCCATCTGGCAGCCTGGGGGTATTGGCCGGGATGACAAGCCGGCCACATCTCACACCACGTACATCTGAGTGATGTGCTAATCACAACATGTTGATTCCTTTGGTAAAATCACTGGAATATACGTCCATAGATACTTTGAAGTTTGGATTATTTAATACTCGATGTATCTCTAACAAAGCTCTACTGATTGGTGATGTTATCATAGATACTAAGATGGACTGTTTATGTCTTGCGGAGACCTGGCAGCAACCCGGTGATTATTTCCATCTAAATCAAGTGCTCCCACAAGAGTTTGTCTGCATCTCCAAATCCCGTTCTTCAGGGAGGGGAGGCAGTCTTGCAATAATATACCATAAGGATTTAAAACTGTCACCGATATCTCTTCCAGCGTATCCATCCTTTGAACTGTTAGCTGGCAAACTCAACGGACCTTCACCTATTATAATTGGTGTTTTATATAGACCTCCTAAATTATCAAGTGTTTTTATTGCTGAACTTTTTACTGTTTTAACAACTTTGTGTGCAATGTCTGCTAATGTCATCCTCATGGGTGATTTTAACATACACATTGACATGCTAACTGATGCACTGACAAATGATTTTAATGAAATTCTTGACTGTTTTAATTTAATTCAATATGTCAATTTTCTGACTCATAACAAGGGTCATATTTTAGACTTAATTTGCTGCTCTGGTATCACACTTCACAGTCTTAATCCCACTGAATTACCTATCTCAGATCACAGAATGATCACATTTGATGTTAGCTAACCTCTCAGTAAATCAAAGGTTCCATGTGTAATTTCATTTTGTAATGTCAAGCATGTAAACCCTGAGACCCTTATACATTTTTTGCAATTCCAGTCTGTTTCTCCTTCTGCTACCACACCATCAGAATTAGTAGTCCATTACAATTCTGCTCTGTCCTCTGCCTTTGATACACTAGCTCCCTTAAAAACACGGACTGTCACATTTATTCGCACTGCTCCCTGGTTTACATCTGAACTCCATCACCTCAAAGCCTCGGGCCAACAGTTGGAGTGCCTAGCTAAAAAGATGGGTCTTGTTGTACAACAAGGAAATGTACTCAGATCACATGTTGAAATACAAAAATGCTCTCTCTGCTGCCAAAACTGTATATTATTCTAACATTATCAATACAGGAGGGAATAATACTAGAGCTCTTTTTTCTACAATGAAAAGGCTAATTACACCATCAGAAAGTGCCGCTCACCATAACCTCTCTGTTAAATACTGCTGCACTTTTTGGGATTTCTTCAACTCAAAAATTAAAAAAATCCACCAGCAACTTGCCTCCTCTATTCCTGCAGAAAATGACATACCCTCCACTATCACCCATGTTCCCTTACCAACCACCCTATTCTCAGATTTCAGTTTGCCAGCTGAAAATAATATCTCAGAGCTTGTAACAAAATCTAATTCTTCCACATGCCAATTAGATCCAATACCTACAAGCTTTGTTAAGTCTTGTCTGCCTCATTTATCCCCCATGATAACTACTATAGTTAACGCTTCTCTTACTACAGGCACGGTCCCTCTCTCACTAAAAACAGCCTCAGTTACTCCAATACTAAAAAAAACCTGCTTTAGACTCAAATATCCTTAACAATTATTGGCCTATTTCAAATGTTCCATTTATATCTAAAATTCTTGAAAAGATAGTTGCCTCCCAACTCCAGTCCCACCTTTTAAAAAATAACCTTTTTGAACAGTTTCAATCTGGGTTTCGCCCTAAACACAACAAACAAACTGCGCTGGTCAAAATCACAAATGACCTTCTCCAGGCAGCTGACATGGGACTTTTATCAATTCTTGTGCTTCTTGAACTCAGTTCTGCATTTGACACCATATCTCACCAGATACTTTTGAAACGTCTAGCTAGTCTTGGAGTCTGTGGCCTTGTCCTCCAGTGGTTTTCTTCCTACCTCACTGATAGGAGGCAATTTGTTCAAATAAAGGGCTTTAAATCTGAGAACACAGTCGTTACTCAGGGAGTTCCGCAGGGTTCTGTTTTGGGGCCGCTTCTTTTTCTCATTTATATCTTCCCAATAGGTAATATCTTCCGGCACCATGGTATTAAGTTTCATTGCTATGCTGATGACACACAGCTATATCTACCCACTAAATTCACTTCTGTTTTCCCTCCAATTGCCCTTATGGCATGTCTCCAAGACATAAAGACATGGATAACTCACAATTTCCTCCAACTAAACAGCAGTAAAACTGAGGTGTTCCTCACTGGCTCTGAATCTACACTTGTTAAGGTTAACCATTCTTCTCTTTTAATTAACAATATTAACACAAATATTTCTTCCCAAGTTAAGAGCCTGGGCGTTATTCTTGACAGTACTCTCTCTTTTTCTTCCCATATAAGTACCATTTCTCGGACTGCCTTCTACCATCTCCGAAACATTTCTAGACTTCGCCCTGTTCTTACCCAGCACAATACTGAAGTATTGGTTAATGCCCTAGTCACCTCACGTATAGATTATTGTAACGCTATTCTATCTGGCATTCCACAAAAACTTATTCATCGCTTACAGCTTATTCAAACTTCTTCTGCCAGGATAATAACCTGTTCTAAATCCACTGAACATATTACACCTATTATCTCTGAACTTCACTGGCTCCCTGTTAACTACAGAATACAATACAAAATACTGCTCTTAACATTTAAAGCTCTCCACAACCTTGCTCCTCCCTACTTCACTGATTTCCTCCAGGTTTACACTCCCTCTCGCTTACTCAGATCTTCATCTGCAACTCTACTTTCTGTACCACACATCAAACTCAGTTCTATGGGAGCTTGAGCAGTCTCTCATAGTGCTCCTCAACTCTGGAATTCTCTTCCCTCTCATATTCATCAACTTGATTCAATAGCACAGTTTAAAACTACCCTCAAAACTTTTCTTTTCAAGATGGCATATCAGTTGTGAATTCTACACTGTTACTGCCTGTCATATTTGTTTGTTCACTAATTATTGCTTTGTGATTTATCATTTTCTTGTTTTCATTTTATTAATTTTTGTTTAACTCAATTGTAAGGTGACCTTGAGTGATAAGAAAGGCACCTATTAAATAAAATGTATTATTATTATTATTATTATCTATATATATATAATTCACTAAGGGCACGTAAGACAGTGAGCGCAAGCAAGACAGAGAGCGCATGCAAGACAGAGAGCCATGCCTGCCAACTCTAAGACCATGAGATACGCTCGACAGAGCCCCGCCCGCCAACTCTAACTAAGGGCAAGCAAGACAGAGAGCGCACGAGAGCGCATGCAAGACAGAGAGCCCCGCCCACCAACTCACAGAGCCCCGCCCACCAACTCTAAAACCATGGGATACGCACGACAGAGCCCTGCCCGCCATCTCTAATCCTACTTCCGTGTCCACCGTCGCTCTAGATCAAACAGCAATAATTAGCAAACAAACAAAGATAACTGGCAGTAACAGTGCAAAATTCACAATTGGTATGCCAGTTTGAAAAGATAAGTTTTGAGGGTAGTTTTAAAATGTGTTATTGAATCGAGCTGATGTGTATGAGAGAGAAGAGAATTCCCAAGTTGAGAAGCACTATGAAAGACGCTCGAGCTCCCATAGCACAGAGTTTGATGTGTGGTACAGAAAGTACAGCTGCAGATGAGAATCAGAGTGAGCGAGATGAGTGTCAGTCCGTAGGAGATCAGTGAGGTTGTGGAGAGCTTTAAATGTTAAGAGCGGTATTTAGTATTGTATTCTGTAGTTAACAGGGAGCCAGTGAAGTTGAGAGAGAATAGGCATGGTATGTTCAGTGGATTTAGAACAGCAGGTTATTATCCTGGCAGCAGAATTTTGAATAAATTGTAAGCGATGGATACATTTTTGTGGGATGACAGATAGAATACCATTACAATAATCCAGTGATGGCGAACCTTTTAGAAACCGAGTGCCCAAACTGCAACCTAAAACTCACTTATTTATCACAAAGTGCCAACACAGCAATTTAACCTGAATACTGACAGGTTTAACCTGAAAACAACTCATACATTAACATCTTTTGTCTTAAAAGAAAAACATAATAACAGAGCTTTCAATGATACAAACAACTTTTTATTGAAAGGTAAAAGTCTGCATTCGGTATGGTTTTGAACAATTAATGTGATTTTTGCTGTTGTATGCATGCTGATAATTTGTCTAACCTTGGCTCACACTTTGTAAGTTTGAGAGCAACACATGCAGCACTCAGGTCATCTGTTAGTCTGTTTCTGGTGTCAGATTTGATAGAATTCAGCGGTTCTCAAACTGTGGGCCGCGCAAAGTAACAAAAAAGGGGGCACGAATGTTGCCATATGTGGCGTAAGTTCGGTATTCGTAGGGAAATTTTAAACTTGTAGCGGTGTATTGGCAGCAAAAAATATAGGAATACATTTTATTAGGGTTTCAAAAAAACGTTTGGGGGGTCGCATTTAAAACTGTTATGAAAACTTGGGTCGCAAGTACTTAAAGGTTGAGAAACGCTGATATAATTCAAAGCATGAAAACAGCTGCTCACAACCATAAGATGTTCCAAACAAAGTAAGGAAAGCAATCCCAAGTGCCCTCATTGACTTAAAATTATTTGGCAGAGAATTCCACACTTTAAGGATTCCATTTTCAGAAGTAACTGTGCTGTCCTTTGTCATCCCTTCTATCTTCTCAAGTGTTTCACGCAGGTCTTTCCCATTAACCCCCATTTCCATTTACATTCCCTTTCCCGTGTGCGCTCGCTCGCTCGCTCTCTATCTCTCTCTTTATTTATCCCCTTTCCATCCACCTCACGTTTCTCTTCTATATTACGGGGTCGTGGATCAGGTGTGGTCGGACGACTCCTCACCTGTGCGCTTAAGCGAGGACCGCCCGCATCACAAAGCTCCCGGAAACCGCTCCGGCCACTCTACCATAACCCCCTTTAAGCCGCGAGTGCGGCGATTATCTATTAAAACTGGCCTTTTCAATTTTGAGCTGTGGACCAGCTATACCACATCCCCTCCAACCCCACCACGGGAATCACAGACTCAACAGGCTGCAGTCCGTGCCGCACCCTCAAGCAGCATGTGAGCCGCCCGCCTTACCCCAGACAGGAAAGGGTGGAAGCGCTCCCATTGGGCTGCTGGGCAGAGGGGAGGGTGATGTGATAAAAGTCCTCCGGCGCAGGGGGAGCTGGGAGGGGAGCAGCCCGGTCCCGCATCCCTCTGGCTTTATAGTAACGAACTCTGTGCTGGGTTGAAGGCGCGCGTGCCCACAGAGAGGGCTCTGAGTGCCCCCTTTGGCACGCGTGCCATAGGTTCGCCACCACTGCAATAATCTATACGTGAGGTGACTCGGGCATTAACCAATACTTTAGTACTGTGTTGCGTAAGAACAGGACGAAGTCTAGAAATGTTTCGGAGATGGAAGAAAGCAGCCCGAGAAATGCTACTTATACGGGAAGAATTATTTATTAATAATAATTATTATTATTATTTAATAATTGCCATTATTATTGTATAAATGGATATAAATAATTGCATGTAAACGATTCGCCAAAATCTGTTGTATGTAAATGATACTGTTTAAAACGTTATTGTTTTTTCATCAGAAAACCCGGTTTCCACGTCTACCTGTATTAGTTTAAATGGCACTTTTACCACTCGTAATAGGGCGGATGCGCTGACTTATCATGCTGACTGGGCAACACAGTGAATGCGGCGTCTATCTATATATGTCTATGTTTTCCGTAGCCTGCTACAGGAAGGTACTCTCTCAACCACTGGCATTGGTTTCACTCCTTGCTATTTTCGTTATACTGCGTCGGTGGTTTCCTAAGCCTTTGTTATACTGAATTCCTTTCTCACCATTTTCCGTTCCTATTCTTACACCGCCATATGCTACGGCGGGCTTCGGCTAGTTATTATTATTATTATAAATAGTTTAGCTATTAAAGATGGTCTGCCCCTTCCCAATTCTTTAACAATTCTCCTTCCCAAACCTTAAAAATTCTCCCATATTCTTGCCTAATCCTAAAATTATCCCTAGTCTTAATAATCCTTGTCTAATTTTGTCTAATTTTAAGTTTATCCCTATGAATAGTATTAATAGATTAAGCATTAAAGAGGATCTGACCCCACCCAATCCTAACCTTAATGACCCTCCTTCTGTACGGCCTAATCTTAACTCTAACCCCAACACCTACTGTAAAAGTATTGCCACACCGCACCCCTGATTGGAACGATTCTTTATTACCTAAACTTAATTATAATTTGATATGAGAGGGTAATCAATCTGGCAGAGATGAGTCAATCCCCCTTATCTTGGATCTTAATAGTGTGTTTTTATTCTCAACTAAATTGGATTCTTAAGTGGATAACAACTCACACACAATCTTAGAGGAGGATGGTTTGTGGTCTTCATTATTGGTGGATAAAAATAATCAAGGCTATTATCCTTTTAGTATTGGGAAGAGCAGTTGGGATTCATGTTATTTGGATTAATGGAAGGGATTATGGGAGAAAAGGGAAAGTGAGTTAATTTGTAAAATTATTTTTCCACAAATAAAGGTTAATCATTTCTGGCGAAACATGATTGGGCTAGTCTTTAATTTAAATCTTAAACTGGAATGGGGTATGTGGGGAGGTTTCTGGAGGAGCAGGGATTTGTGGGAGGAGGAAAAGGAAAAATCACCAACTAGGAATAGAATTGGGGTGGGTCAGAATGATTGGAATATTTCACTAAATTCCCCTGGTTGGATATCTTTCATTAGTTCATTAAACACAATACAGTCCCATAGTCTTTACAGATTCAGATTTAGCTCAAAATACAGTTAGAATTTTACAACAAAATTTTAAAAATTGTCAATTGGCTTTTCCTCCCTTACAAGAATACAAATTAATCATAGTTTACAGTAGAAAATCAAATTAAAAGGACCTATTAGTGCACGCCTCATGCAACAATAAGAAGAGAAAACTAATAAAACAGCTTGGGTGGTTCCATTTTTAAATAAAAAAAAAATCAGAATAAAATAACTAAAACAGAAATACCTATTTTTCAAACCTTTCAACTATATTTGAAAAACTGTATTTATGCAATCCATTGTAAGAGCTGTGGGAAAATTTATATTGGAGAAACAAAAAATGAATTACAAGATAGGTTTGTACAACATTTGAGATTGTCACACACATGCGAGTAGGAGGCAGCTAAAGGGTCTAAGTAAGTGTAATAAAACATCTGACCGGCGGGCAGCGGAGTGCGCTGACTGTCTTTCTCAGTTCCCTAAAGACCTTTCCCGGAAAATCCTGCAAGGTTCTGGCGCCTCAGAAGATGTCACTTCCAAAGCCGGCTCCTTTGCTGACGTCACTTGCGAAGCCGGCCCCTTTGCTGACATCACTTCTGGTTCTGGCCATTCTGATGACATCATTTCCTCTCCAGACCTTTAAAGCATCCATCTTGGGCTACTATAATCAGTTCTGTTTTGGACTCTGTGATATTGCACTTTTGATACAAAAAACCCTTTTGCAGCTGGGAAAAACAATATACGGATAGATGCCCCAAACCTTTATAATGTCTTGGACTCTTAATTATCACAGTGGCGTAGCCGGCAGGATGAAGTCCCAGAAGAAACCGGGACTCAGACATGTAAATAACCAGGTAGAAAAGTACCGGGGCCGAGTTTCTGGTGGGGAGGGGGGGGGGGAGTGCGTTTGGGGTCAGGAAGGACTCAGTACAGGCTCCGATCCTCAAATACAACCCCGGGATTATAACTTACCAAATGGGGAATGTGAAGGGGACATACAGATGTAGGCTGGTTTCTGGGGATGAAACAAAAAAGGGCTTATTAGGCTCTCTTGGAGGAGAGAGCTGAGCCGCCCATTTGGACTGAAGTCCCAGATAAATATGGGCTATCTCCAGTCCAGCAGGCAAAAATAATAAAAAAACTGGGTACTTGATCCAGAGAGAGCAGTCCAGGAGCAGGCCATGACCCTCTGGGAGCAGGTGGCTGTATGGCTAAGGCCATTTGAATTAACCACCTGCCAGATAGTACAACAGGTAGCCTGCCTTATCTTCTTAAAAGGCCTCCCTAAAAACTTTGCCCAGCCAGACTGGGGTGACTTTCACTCTATGAAAGAGCTTATAAAGCTCATGAGATCACCCAAGACAGTCTCAAAATCTGGGAGAGCAGAACGGCCCTCTAGTGGATTTCCTAGAGATCACACCCTACTGAATAAGTCTCTTACATATACATCGGAGCCTGTTTCTGAGTTCCCAGGCCACCGGGCATGCGACCTACCCGGAAGAGAGGCGGGATGTAGGTGTAGGGGGTGGAGATGGTTTGTGCGCTCTTGCCAACCCCCTGACGTGTTTGAATATGGGATCAGTAGTCATTAATGGTTATAAACTCCATGCCCTGTTTAATTCCGGCAGCAACGTTTCTGTTGTTTTACCGCGACAAAGAATTAAAAAGAAGACCAGTATTACATGTATTCACGGAGACACTTGGATGTACAACACTGCCCTTTGTTTCGTGAGTCAGGAAGGATAGCTAAAAAAATTTCCCATGGCTGTCCACCCTAATCCTCCCTTTCCAGCGATTCTAGGGTGGGACTGGTCAGTAAATAAAAGCAGTAAAATACTACTACTCCCGACAAAAACTTAGGCCTTGTTATAGATGGGGATAACTCGTCTCAAGCTGTCTCCACGCCGTGTACACAACCGGCGGAGAGATACGGAAGCCCACGAGGAGGACAGGGAGATTCTTGGACTGTCGCAGGCAAATACGTCATCCACCCGCGCCTTGACGAGTCAGGGGGAATCCCCCCCCCCCCTTTGAGGTCAGACCGGACCCTCTCTCCAACATTCATTTTCAGTTTAAACAAACACCGGCGTCTTTTAAAAGGGAGCAGTGGAATGATGACTCCCTAAAATTTGCAAAAAATGCAGTAGTCCTTATCCTTATCCTTATGCCACAAGGACCTCACTTTGTAATAGAAAATGATCTATTATATCAGGTTGCAGAACATGCGGAGGAGGTTCGGAAATTGTTGTTAATCCCACGAACCTACCGGCGGCAGGTTTGTGAATTAGCTCACGCCCACCTCCTTGGAGGCCATTTAGGCTCAGAAAAATCTTTAGAGCGGATTAAGCTCAGATTTTATTGGCCAGGAATTATCGAGCAGGTTCGCCATTTTTGTATTTTTTGTCCAGAATGTCAATTACGGCAAATTCCTAGAAGGGACTGTGCTCCTCTTGTTCCCCTTCCCTTAACTGATGTCCCCTTTGAACGAATCGAGGTCGATATTGTAAGACCCTTGCAGCCCTCAGCCCAAAGACATAAATATATATTAGTCCTCGTGGATTATGCAACCCAAAATCCGGAAGCTGTTTTCCTTGTGCTCAGCTACATCTAAAGCAATCGCATGGGAAATAGTAGGAGTATTTGCGCGTGTCGGTATTCCTAAAGAAGTCCTAATGGACCAAGGAACACCTTTTACCTTGGAGACGTTCAGGAAAATGGCCAAGTTACTGAAAATAAAGCACTTAAAGACCGCAGTGTACCATCCTCAAACCGACGGTCTAGTGGAGAGATTTAATCAAACTCTCAAGCAGATGCTTCGCAAGGTGGTCAGCGGGGATGGGAGGAATTGGGATTAACTCCCCCCCCCCTCATTCTCTTTGTCTATTGGGAAGTCCCACAAGCCTCTACGGGGTTCTCACCTTTTGAATTGTTATACAGATGACAACCCTGAAGTATATTGGATATTTTGAAAGAAGGTTGGGAAGGAGAGGCTCTTCCCTCTATAAATATTTTGGAATATATCGCACAGTTACGTGAAAGATTTGGGAAAATCCAACCTATTTTAAAAAGTCACATGGAAGAGGCACAAGCAGCACAGAACATTATTATGACTGTGGCATGACATTCTGAGAATTCCATCCGGGGGATCGTGTCAAGACGGGAGCTGGAATCAGCTATCCTGTCCATCTCAGAGGTGGTGAGTGAAAAAGCCGGAAGTACCTCTCCGATTGTGCACGACTGAACTGGGGGTTATAGTCCGGGAGCGCCCCAATAGACTTCCTGAGGCAAAGAAAGCAGAAGTGGAGCTGGAAATCAAGTGGATAATGGAACTAGGAGTGATTGAGGAAAGTTATAGTCCCTAGTCCAGCCCAATTGCCTTGGTTAGTAAGCCTGACGGCAGTCGGAGGTTTTGCAATGACTTCGGTCGGCTTAACCAGGTCTCCCTTTTTGATGCTTATCCCATGCCTCGCGTGGATGACCTCCTCGAGAGACTTGGACAAGCACAATTTTTGACCATGCCTGACATGAGAAAGGGGTACTGGCAGATTTATTTAAAAGACTCCACGAAGGTCAAGACTGCGTTTAGCACTCCTAGCGGACACTGGCAGTATCGTGTTCTTCCATTTGAATTACACGGGGCTCCTGCAACTTTCCAGCGTCTGGTGGACAAAGTGCTCCAACGCTATAATGCGTATAGTGCTGCCTATCTGGATGATGTCGTCATCTATTCCAGCACATGGAAGGAACACGTACAGCAGGTCACTGCAGTATTTCGGACACTAGGAGAAGCCGGGCTTTGTATTACTCCCAAGAAACGTTTCTTTGGATTGAAAAAGGCTAAATATTTGGGCTACCTGGTGGGTCGGGGTACTGTGAAACCACAGTGTTCAAAAATAGATTCCATTGTAAAATGGTCCTGTCCGCGAACCAAGAGGCAAGTCCAAGCCTTTCTCGGGTTGGCCGGGTACTACCGCCGGTTTGTACCTCGGTTTTCAGTGAGAGCGGTGCCCTTGACTGATCTTACAAAGGAGATGGCTCCTAATCATGTGGTATGGACTGACAAGGCGGACGCTGCATTTAGTGACTTAAAACAGGCTCTTACTTCAGCACCAATATTAAAAGCTCCTAATTTTCTCTCCCTTTTATTCTCCAGATGGATGCTTCGGACACAGGCCTGGGTGCCATGCTGAGCCAAAGCATCGATGGTGTTGAACACTCCGTCATGTACCTGAGCCGGAAACTGTTGGATCGGGAGACTAGGTATGCAGCGGTGGAAAGGGAAGCCCTTGCGATTAAATGGCCGATTACGCAGTTGAGGTACTACCTCTTGGGCCGGGAGTTCACTCTGGTGATGGATCATGCTCCTTTGCAGTGGATGGCCCTTCGCAAGGAGTCGAATCCACGGGTCACTAGGTGGTTTCTTGACCTTCAACCTTACAAGTTTTCGCTGATTCATCGTAAGGGTTCTCTCCATGCCAACGCTGATGCTCTCTCTCGTGCCCGCGACCTCTCGGTGCAGGATGCCCAACCCAATGGGTCTGGGCTGAGGGGGGGGCAAGTGTAATAAAACATCTGACCGGCGGGTGGCGGTGTGCGCTGACTGTCTTTCTCAGTTCCCTACAGACCTTTCCCGGAAAATCCTGCAAGGTTCCGGCGCCTCAGAAGATGTCACTTCCGAAGCTGGCCCCTTTGCTGGGGTCACTTCTGAAGCCGGCCCCTTTGCTGACGTCACATCTGGTTCTGGCCATTCTGATGACATCATTTCCTCTCCAGACCTTTAAAGCCTCCATCTTGGGCTACTATAGTCAGTTCTGTTTTGGACTCTGTGATATGCACATCATGCTTTTGATACAAAAAACCCTTTTGCAGCTGGGAAAAACAATATACAGGTGGCTGCCCCAAACCTTTATAATGTCTTGGACTCTTAATTATCACAAGATTCATAAACAATCAGAAAAAAACAAACAGTTCTTTATCAGCACTTTTTTAATGAGACTCATCAACCAACTATGTTTGGTTTAGAACAAAAGATTAATTTGGTCCAAAAGAATACTTTTAAGGAAAGAAAATCATTGGATTAACAACTTGGGAACATATCATCTGGACGGATTTAACGAGAAATAGAGAGATAGTATTTTTAAATATATGGGGTTATTGTATTATAGGGGATTTTTTTGGTTTTATTTTATTGATTTAATTAATTTGATTTAAATTTAGTTAATTAGGATGTTCCAGAAAATTAATTTAGAAACTAGAATAACTTAATTGTTAATAGGGGGAGTAGTGAGCCCATGCCATAGCAGTAATGCTATTATCCCCTACCCTAAGCCTAAACAGTCATCCTGCAAAACATAAAATGAAAATTTGAACAATAGTTGTTGGTGAAACAACTTATTGGTTTTGGATTCATTTAACATGTATTTATTTATTTATCATTTTGTTTAGTTGCTCTATGGCAACTCTGGTCTGTACTGGGAACTGAGAAGGATTGCTGTGAGGGCTCTGAGAGTAGATAAAGAGGCGTTTGTTAAAGGAATTTGTGAGCAAGTGACACACCATCTATGGTCTAGGGACCCACGTCCTGCTTACAGAGGAATCGAAGCATTACGCACATCTGAATCTGTTCCTTGGAGAATTGCAGTCAGGACAGCTGATGGAATAGTCCTTACGGATGACACTGCAGTTGTGACCTGCTGGGCTGGCTACTTTGAGAAGTTGTTCAAAGCTGATCCTCTGGCTAGGATGTTGGATATCTCTGGGTCCGTGGTCCTTGAGGCTGATCCTCTAATTAGCTGTGAACCACCCAATCTCACTGACATTGCACAGGTTGTGAACAAGCTGAGGGGAGGAAAGGCTGCAGGGATCTGTGGTATCTGCGGTGAACTTCTCCAGGCTGGTGGTAAGGCTGTCCTCCTGGCATTGCAAACAATCTTTGCTTCCATTTGGAAGACTAGCATCATCCCAACTGACTGGAAAACTGGACTTGTCATCCCTATCTGGAAAGGGAAGGGTGATCTCCTGGATTGCAGCAACTACAGGGGGATAACACTGCTCTCGTGACGGGTAAGGTCCTTGCTAGGGTCGTCCTCAATAGGATCCAAGATCACTTGCTCACCTACCAGTGACCAGAACAGTCTGGTTTCATGCCTGAGAAGTCTAACATCGACCACATCCTGGCACCGAGGGTTCTCATGGAGCGCAAATGCAAATATCAGCAGAGCTTCCTTGCTGCCTTTGTTGATTTTCGTAAACCATTCGACTCAGTTGCTCGAGCTGCCCTGTGGGACATCCTGAGGGTTCGAGGGATCCCCTAAAGGTTGCTGTGCACTGGTACTGCGAGTGCTGTGCAGAGTGGAGGCAGAACCTCTGTGTTTTTCCCAATTGGTTCTGGGGTTCATCAGGGGTGTGTTCTTCCTCCTACTCTGTTCAATGCTTTTATGGACTAGGTGTTGCGCAAGGTCGTGGGGTCCAGCGGCTGTGGGGCATCTGTTGGTGAAGAAAGATTCACAGATCTTGACTTTGCTGACGATGCTGTGATCTTCACGGAGTCAACGGAGGCTCTGATCGGGGCGCTTGAGAGACTGAGCGAGGAGTCGGAGTGTCTGAGCTTGCGAGTGTCCTGGATAAAAACCAAGATCCAGGCCTTTAATGACCTTTTGGGCACAGCCATCAGCAGTGTAGCAGTGTGTCTGTTTGCGGAGAGAGTGTCAACCTTGTCGAGAGGTTTACTTACCATGGCAGTCACATTCATGTCTCTGGTGACTCTTCCTATGAAGTCAGTAGACGGATTGGGAGAGCATGGGGGGGTCATGAGGTCGCTGGAAAGGGGTGTGTGGCGCTCCCGATATCTATGCAAAGGACAAAGGTCCAAGTGTTTAGAGTCCTGGTGCTTCCTGTCTTGCTATATGGTTGTGAGACATGGATGCTGTCCAGTGACCAGAGATGAAGACTGGACTCCTTTCGTACTGTGTCTCTCCGGAAAATCCTTAGGTACCGTTGGTTTGACTTTGTGTCGAATGAGCAGTTGCTCATGGAGTCCCGAATGAGGCACATTTATCTGCATTGTGAGGGAGCATCAGTTATGGCACTATGGCCATGTGGTCCCCGAGGGTGATCCAGCTCATAAGATCATCATTGTTGGGAACCCGAGTGACTGGACCAAGCCAAGGGGTCACCCACATAACAACTGGTTGCGGCAGATAGAGGCTCATTTCCGATGGGTGGGACTGGACCACATGTCTGCCTAGGGGGTTGCCAACTGAGATCCTGAGTTGTTTCGTTGTGTAGTGGGTGCACTGTACCAGTGTATGCACCCCAACTTGAGTTGACTTACAGTGGGTATGGAAAGCATTCAGACCCCCTTCAATTTTTCACTCTTTGTTATATTGCAGCCATTTGCTAAAATCATTTAAATTAATTTTTTCCCTCATTAATGTACACACAGCACCCCATATTGACAGACAAAAAAAAATAATTTTTGAAATTGTGGCAGATTTATTAAAAAAGAAAAACTGAAATACAGTAATCCCTCGCTATATCGTGCTTCGACTTTCGCGGCTTCACTCTGTCGCGGATTTTAAATGTAAGCATATCTAAATATATATCACGGATTTTTCGCTGGTTCCCGGATTTCTGCGGATAATGGGTCTTTAAATTTATGGTACATGCTTCCTCAGTTTGTTTGCCCAGTTGATTTCATACAAGGGACGCTATTGGCGGATGGCTTAGAAGCTACCCAATCAGCGCATGTATTACATGTTAACTAAAACTCCTCAATGATATAAGATATGCTTCCTGCGCGGTGCTTGATTGTTTGCTTTTCTCTATCTCTCTCACCCTCTCTGACATTCTCTGTGCCTGACGGAGGGGGTGTGAGCAGAGGGGCTGTTTGCACAGAGGCTGTTTGCCTAGAGGATACGGACGCTCCTCTACAAAATGCCGCTTTATCGCGGTGCTTCTGTATACTTAAAAGCATGTATTGATTTTTTGATTGTTTGCTTTTATCTCGCTCTCTCTCTCTGACATTCTCTGCTCCTGATGGCGCTCCTTTGAAGAGAAGATATATTTGCATTCTTTTAATTGTGAGAAAGAACTGTCATCTCTGTCTTGTCATTGAGCACAGTTTAAACTTTTGACTAAAGGGTGTTATTTCATGTCTAGAGGACTCTAATAATATTAACAGTGTGGGAGAGTTTATAAGGGCTTAAAATATATAAAAATAACCATACAAACCTATGGTTTCTACTTTGCGGATTTTCATCTATCACGGAGGGTTCTGAAACGCAACCCCCGCGATCGAGGAGGGATTACTGTATCACATGGTCCTAAGTATTCAGACCCTTTGCTCAGTATTTAGTAGAAGCACCCTTTTGAGCTAATACAGCCATCTGTCTTCTTGGGAAAGATGCAACAAGTTTTTCACACCTGGATTTGGGGATCCTCTGCCATTCCTCCTTGCAGATCCTCTCCAGTTCTGTCAGGTTGGATGGTAAACGTTGGTGGACAGTCATTTTTAGGTCTCTCCAGAGATGCTCAATTGGGTTTAAGTCAGGGATCTGGCTGGGCCATTCAAGAACAGTCACAGAGTTGTTGTGAAGCCACTCCTTTGTTATTTTAGCTGTGTGCTTAGGGTCATTGTCTTGTTGGAAGACACCTGAAGGACTCTGAGATGGTGAGAAATAAGATTCTCTGGTCTTATGAGACCAAGATAGAACTTTTTGGCCTTAATTCTAAGCGGTATGTGTGGAGATAACCAGGCACTGCTCATCACTTGTCCAATACAGTCCCCACATTGCATCATGCTGTGGGGGTGTTTTTCAGCTGCAGGGACAGGACGACTGGTTACAATCGAGGGAAAGATGAATGCGGCCAAATACAGGGATATCCTGGACAAAAACCTTCTCCAGAGTGCTAAGGACCTCAGACTGAGCCGAAGGAGACACATCTGCGTTTAAACGGCACTATATATTTTTTCCGCACAATACGTTTGTGAAAGGACTTGGTGGTAATTATTACTATTTAACAGAATCTACCCTTGAGTCTGTAATGAACACAAGGCTGAAGTTAGGTACGTATTGGGCCGTCTTCTTATTTGCTTCCAGGATCATGTTTGCTCGCACCCAGCCACAGTACTTTTTCACACAACTTTTGAAACCAGTTATTCATTCTGAAGGCAAATGTTTTCTACATTTACTAACACCGTTATCCAACATTTAGATACTACTGATTAGATTCGCCCAGTGCCCCCCGCGCCGCACAGACAGGTGAAGTGACTTGTTTATGGTCGCATAGTGTCATTATCAGGACTTGAACCCACGAACTCAGTTTAAAAGTGCAGTCTTAAACACTACACCACAATGCTTGCACATCTACAACGTGTATATTAATTGGCATAATATAAACTTGTCCAGGACAGATTCCATTGTTAAAGTTGAGTTTAATATTTTCAACCCGTTCAAGTTTTGGTTGAAAATCTGGAATATTTATTTTTTCAAATAATGGATCAGTTTGCGGATTAATGTACACACTGTAGAATATTTTGCCTTGCTGTTAATATAGAAGAAGCTGGTTTGTGAATAAGTAGCTGACTGCAAGCTTATACTGGATGTAGCTAGAAGTAAATAAAAAGGCAGCTGAATGTGCACCTAACTTAAAAATAATTACCACCAAATCCTTTCACAAACATACTGTGACGTGCAAAAGTATTCAATCCCCTTGAAAGTTGTCATAATGTTGTGCAAAACAAAATATTTGTACACATATTTATTCATTCAGTATTTTTCTTATGCTGTAACAAAACATTTCCAAAGTCAAAATAAACTATTTTATGTAGACATTTAATTGAAGAAGAAAAGTTAGTGTTTACATAAGTGTTTAAACCTCTGTGCTTTGGAAGCTCCAGGTTTACACCAATGACAAATTAATTACAAAGGTGGCAGACATTTGACAGTCATATTAAACATAATGAGGTGCTACTTTCTCTCTGGATATAAAAAGCCCCCTTTCATAGGGGCCATAGTCTTTGGTGGACAGTCACTGAAAAAATGAAGAGAGAGGAGCATTCTGCTGATGTGAGAAACAAAGTTATTGAAATGCACAAGGTAGCAGGAAATAATTATAAAAATATCAAGAGTTTGAATGTCCCATTGTGCACTGCTGGATCTATCATCAGAAAATGGAAGGTTCATCACAGCACCCTGACTCTTACTAGAACAGGCCGTCCCTCAAGAATGAACATCAGAGTTAGACATCAGCTGGAGAGAGAGGAGACTAGAAGTCCAACCGTCACTCTCAGATGTTTGCAATGCTTTTTGGCTGAAACTGGAGTGAAGGTGCAGGGGTCCACAATTTGAAGAGCTCTCCATTAAACAGGCCTCCACTGGAGGGGGGCAAGAAAGAAGCCATTTCTTAAGATGGTCCACATAAAAGCACATATGGCGTTTTTTCCAGTTAAATGTGGGGAGAAGAGTTTATGGTCAAATAAAACCAAAATATAACTTTTTTCTCAGACTTCAAAAAGGTACAGAATGTGTGGTGTAAAACAAACACTGCCCATGCCACAAGAAACACCACACCTACAGTGGATTATGGTGGTGGCAGCATCTTGCAATGGGGATGTTTTTCATGTGCTGGGACTGAGAATCTTGTCAGAGTTGAAGGGACAATAGATGGGCCCAAATACCACACAATATTGCAGGAGAACTCGTTCCAATCTGCTATGAATTTAAAGCTCGGGAGAAGATTCATCTTTCAAGATGACAATGACCCTAAGCATTAGACCAAAGTGACACTGGGATGGCTCAAAAACAGACAGGTGAATGTTTCGGAATGGCCAAGTCAAAGCCCTGATCTTAACCCTGTTGAGAATCTGAGGAACTGTTTGAAAACTGCTGTTCAGAGATACCATCCCACCAACATAGAGGGTACCTAGAAATCATGCCAAGAAGAATAGGGAAGAATCACGCCTGAGCAATGTGCAGAACTGGGGCATATTTACATACCCCAAAAGAATGAAGGCTGTTACTGCAGCAAAAAGGTTCTTGACAAAGTATGAATATGTTGGGATTGAATACTTAGGCAAACAATCACTTTGGAGTTTTTCTTTAGTTATTTGGAGTTTGATAATGTTTTGTTACAGCACAAGAGTTCGCTTTAAAAATACCAAATGGATAAATATGTGGACAAATCTTTTGTCATGCAGAAAAGTAGGATGACTTTTAAAGGGATTGAATACTTTTGCACATCTCTATATGTTTGTGATAGGGCTTGGTGGTAATTCTTTTTACCAGTATTTTCCCTTAATTCTGAAATGATCAGAGGGCTGAATTTAGGTACGCATTCGGCTGGCATTTTATTCACTCCCAGCTACTCCCAGTATAAGCTTGCAGTCAGCTACTTATTCACACAGCTTTTGCAAAGCAGCTTCTTATTCTGTTATAACAGCAAGGCAAAATATTCTACAGCATGTACATTAATCAGCATTATTACAGACTCATCCATTATTTGAAAAAAATATTCCACATTTTGATCCTGCACGGGTCAAAATTGTTAAACTCTAATTTAACAAATGAATCTGTCCTGGACAAGTTTATATATGTCAATGTCACAAAACTATTAAATTTAAGGTGGCCCAACGTCATTTAACACTTTACAGTGCCCATTAAATATCACAGTAAATCCTATTTATCTGATATTGAAGTGGGAAATACTTTGTCAGTTTCACCCTGATACTCGCACTGGGCAGAGCAAAACTCCGCTGCATCTTAAAAAAACGCATCTGTCTTTTCACAAAACTGTGAAAGGTAAGGCGGCCCAATATGATGTAACTGACTCATGCAGGTCCTAAATGTTAAATGTTTAGCTTTTCAAAGAATTGACATGTTTAGTCAATTAATATACACGTTATAGATGTGCAAGCATTGCGGTTAGGGCTTTGCAATTTCAACCCTTTGTTCGTGGGTTCAAGTCCTGAGACTGACACTGTGTGACCCTGAACAAGTCACTTCACCTGTCTGTGCGGCGCGGTGCGGGGTCGCCAGGCATAATAAATCTAACTAGTAGTAACTAAATGTTATGTTGCATAAAGACGTCAATCGTAAATGTTGAATAATTTGCCTTTAGATTAAGTAACAGTTTTACAAATACTGTGTGAACAAGTACAGCTGCGGGTTGCAAGCAACCAAGCATGTAGATGGGACCGAAAAAGAAGACAGCCGAATACATACCTAACTTCAGCCTTGCGTTCATTACAGACTCAAGGGTAGATTCTGTTAAATAGTAATAATTACCACCAAGTCCTTTCGTAAACGCATCATGCGGAAAAAATATATAGTGTCGTTTAAACGCAGATGCGTCTCCTAGACATATCTCTTTACACTCCATGACTCTAACGACCCTTGAGTTCCTGTTTCTTGCCCTGCCCATTTCCTCTGAAGATCACGTGAACAACCAATATACAGTGGAACCTCGGTTCACGACCATAATTCGTTCCAGAACTTTGGTCGTAAACCGAGTTGGTCGTGAACCGAAGCAGTTTCACCCATAGGATTGTATGTAAATACAATTAATCCGTTCCAGACCGTACAAACTGTATGTAAATATGTAAATATATGTAAAGATTAAGCACAAATATAGTTAATTACACCATAGAATGCACAGTGTAATAGTAAACTAATGTAAAAACATTGAATAACATTGACACAAAACACCCAGGCTCCCTGCTTAGCTACACGAGCTGGCTCGCTCATGCTCTCTCTCTCTCTCTCTCTCTGTAGCGCGAGCGCACACACACACACACACACACACACACACACACACCACCTACCCACTATCATCCCCCCCCATCCCTTCCCCGTCAACTGCCCGCGCTCTCTAATCTCTCTGTAGCACGTGCTCCTGCAGCATTTTTTTAAAAAAAAGTTTTAAGCACAGCGGAAAAAAGGAACAGAACAAATCCGAAGTGCATGCAAAAACCAACTCACAAGCAACCAAAAAAGTAAGATTGCAGGAGATCACGCTATTAAACTTAAAGCCTGATCGCTGTAAACAATGTTTTTAAAATGAGTTTTAAGCACAGCAGAAAAAAAGGAATATTTGAAAAAAAGAGAAAAGTAACATTGCACCTAATCGCGCTATGAACAACTCCATCTGTAAACACTTTAATGAGTTTTAAGCACAAGGAAAAAAGCGAACATTTGAAAAAAGAGAAAAGTAACATTGCAACAAATCGCGCTATGAAAAACTCCATTTGTAAACACTTTCATGAGTTTTAAGCACAGGGAAAAAAGCGAACATTTGAAAAAAGAGAAAAGTAACATTGCAACAAATCGCGTTATGAACTGAAAAATTAACTTTTGAAAAATCTGTAATACAAAAACCACCAAGAAAACTAACCTTGCATGAGTCGAGTTCTGGCATGAAGTGTTTTCCTTCAGGTGTTTTCTCTCTTGTGATTTCTTGGGTTTGTGGTGCTTTTAGCTGGTGGGAGTGAAAGCCTCATGCAGCCATTCCAAAAACAAATTCCTTGTGACCCAACCCTTCATGTTTGCCCCCCACATTACTGGCAGTCTGGCTTTGTTTACATTGTGCTGCTTGAAAGCACGAGGGTTCTCAGATTGGTAAATGAGTAAACTGGTAAACAGTTTTTCCACCTCTTGTAATTTCTTTCTTTACTTCGATTTCAATTTTCTTCAAAACTTTCTTCTCACCACTCTTCACTTGCTTAGAAGCCATAGTTAACTGCAAAAGCACACGAAATACTGTAGAGCACAAAGAGAGTGCGAGTCTTATTGAAAACAATGAACAAGGAGCGGCTTTGCTTAAATGAAAAAGCCAGGCAGCTCTTTCTCTCTCAGCCTGCCTGTGGTGGGGGGGATGGTTCGCTTGCACTACAGCCTACAGATAGGCAAGCAAACACGTGCAGCAATCTCCTCCTCCCCCTCCCCAGCAGCCACGTGGAATTGGGGGGATGGTTCACTTACTGCCTGCAGATAGGCTGGCAAACATGTGCAGCAATCTCCTCCTCCCCCTTCCCAGCAGGCACATGCTCGTTTGCTCTTGCTCTCTCTCTCTCTCTCTCTTTCTCTCTCAGCTCAGGCAGGCAGGCAGGCAGGCAAGGGAAACTGGCTTGTTCGTATACCGAGTGTGTGGTTGTGAACCGAGGCAAAAGTTTGGCGAGCTTTTTGTTCGTGAACCGAGTTGTACGTGAACCGAGATGTTCGTGAACCAAGGTTCCACTGTAGTTCACACGCAGAACCGATATAGTTCATACACAGAGTTGCGATAGGGTGCGCACGCATAACCAATATGTTTTGTACGCGAAACCGACATAGTGCACACATACAACCAATAGAGTTCAAGCGCAAAATCGACAGGTTACCCACATGAAACCAGTATAAGACGTGCATGAAACCAATGTAGTGCATACGCAAATCCATTGTTAGACCGTCACAGAACGCAGGCCAATACAGTTCATACGCAAACCGATAACATTCAACCGAAAATCAATGCAGTTCACTCACAAACCAATAACAAATGTACGGGAACCAGTGATACACACACGCAAATCAATATAGTTAATATGCAAACCAGTGGTATGCAGGTTCAAACGGATATAGTTCATGCACAAACCGATAATATACGGACACGTACCAATATAGTTCATATGAATGAAACCAGTATTGTTCGCACACAAACCAATAGTAAATATTAATAAACCAATATTGTTCACACATAAACCAATAGATTACACACAGAAATCAGCATACTAATGTCATGTTCTGAGTATACTTGACTCTCAGTTAAAAGGTAAAATACTCCAATTTATTGTACACTAACCTGTGGAATTTGTAAAGTGGAGCAGCAATGTAAGCACACCGCTTTCAGTTTGTTGTCCAAGTTGCATCTGAGGGGTGGGCAGAAGTTCGTCCCTTTACTGCAACCCTGACGGAACCACAGTGTAAAACATGTTCCTACCAATTACTGCTCATGCCACAGTACGTTTTCATGGTCCAATCGACAACAGGGACCCTTTGTTTACCAAATAGTATTCACTTTTGGCGATTTATTACATTAATAATAAAAACTATTGTGGCCACTCTTTTTTTTTTTTTTTTTTTTTTGAGTGTGCCATAAAAGTGTGCTGAAGATTTCTGCTTGACCAGAAAAAGAACAAAACGCCAACATCACACCTCAAGCAAACCTACTTTTATTTTGAAGAAGTTTAATAATTGTAACTTAATAGTTAGGACAAAGCGAGCTGCTGTATTATGGCGTTGGTATTGTTTTAGCTGAAAAGTAATAATTTTTGTGAAAAATAAGTTTCCCTCCCTAAATCTAGTAAGAAAGTCCAGAACAGTATCCCACACTCACACACACACCAACAGTGTGGAGAGGAAGTAAACCAGTGCAGACTAGCTATGAGCCAATTGCTGCCTCCTTCAGGGTGTAGACACTAGAAACTTTATAACTAGCTAAAGAGTGTATCCATTGTGAGCACATAAATCAAAATACAGCTTTCGTAAGTTATGTGCCTTTAAAGAACAGAAGAAAACAGATCATAAAGGTTTGGGGCAATGAAGTGAACCTCATGTTGTGATGATGATTTGTACATAAATAAAAGGATAAAACAAGTCTTCTTCAGATGGTCGTCACCCAACAATTCTAAGTTGTTAGTTTTTAAAAAACTCTGAAGAGGTGTTAATGGTAAACTGGAAACCCGAAGTGACATTGGTGGCCAGTCCATCATTCATTCTTTCTGCAGAGGGCAGATATAAGAGAGGCATTAGATGACCCTGAAAACCGCTGGCTCAGTGGGTCATTAGTATCAACTGAGCACTGTGGTTGTTTCCCAATTGCATATGAATGACACATTCACTGCTTCTGTCCACACCTGTCGGGTCAGATGGTATGAAAGAGTATTGATATTGATGTGGAGGAAGCTCTGGTGAAATTGAACTGAAAAGTTACATGGCTGAAGATCCAAGAACCTGCTAGTGACAGGCGGGTTTGACTCTTTATGCAACCCCATCCAACATTGTGGAGCATGATTAGTGTCTAGAGTGAACTTGCGTCCCAGGAGGTAGTATCTCAGCTGCTAATTGCCCAACTTCATCATCAGGGCTTCCTGTTCCAAGGCTGCATACCTTGTCTTGTGATCCAACAGTTTCTGGATCAGGAATAAGATTGGGTGTTTGACATCGGGCTGGAGAATGACAGGCAATGAAAAGTCAGCAGCCATTGACATAGTTGTAGAAGTAAGGACATATTTTAGGTCACTGGATGCAGCCTCTACCTTGTCATCCCAAACCACCAGATTGGGAGCTTGCATCTTTGTCAAGGCACAAACCAGTGCTAGTACCCTGCTAAACCCAAAAATGCCATGACCTGCCACTTTGTTTGTGGACAGGGCTAGTGCATGAACTTTGGTACACTGTGGACAGACAGTGCCCCTACCCCCAAATAACCTAAGTACTTGGTTTCCTTCTACTCAAAATAACATTTCTTTGGATTGATATGCAAACCAACTTCAAATAATGCCAGGAGCACCACCCTAACATGTTGCACATGATTCTCCCACATGCCAGAATAGATGATATCATCCAGGTAGGTGGCACTATATGAATTGTGGAGTCGTAGCACTCTATCCACCAGGCACTAGAAGGTGGCAGGTGTCCTGTGCAATCAAAAAGGGAGGATCTGAAAACTGAAAAAGAAAAACTAGAGGTGAGGGAATTCTTATACATAGAACAGTTTCATTTGTGGTATCAGATGTAATATCTGATCCTGAAGGGAGATATGTGATTGTTATGGGCAATTTATTTAACTGTAAAGTGATTTTGATAAATATTTATGCACCAAATGTGGATGATAGGGAGTTTATGCAAAATGTATTTATATCCATTCCCAATGTGAACACTCATAAAATTATAATGGATGGGGGCTTTAATTGTGTTTTAAATCCAGACTTAGATAGGTTTCCTGTCACAGGGGTGATGACATTTAACACTGCAAAGACAGTTACACAGTTTACAACTGACCACAAATTATCAGACCCCTGGAGATTTGTAAACCCAAACTCAAGAACATATTCCTTCTACTCACCAGTGCATCACTGTTACTCAAGAATTGATTATTTCGTTGTAGCTAACAATTTCTTGCCTACAATTAAATCTTGCAAGTACAGCACTATTGTTAATTCTAACCTGCCCCTTTGATCTTGGAGCTAAAATCATTATGCCCTACATATTCATCTTGCAGATGACGTCTTAACCCACTTTTATTAGCAGACAAGAACTGTACAGAATTTATATAAAAACAAATCAGTTTTTTTCTAGAGACAAATACATCTTCAGAGGTCTCCGTAGGAATACTCTGGAAAACCCTGAAAGCCTTCTCAAGAGGACAGATTATCTCATATCTTTCCCACAGAAATAAATTAGAAGCCAAGAAGGTATCAGAGCTAACCAGCAAAATTACTAGAATATATCAAGAACATGCCAGGTGTCCAAGTAAGGCTCTTCATAGGCAAAGGCAGGCTCTGCATTCAGAGCTCACCGCTTATCCACTAAAGAAACTGAACAACTCATTTTTAAATCAAGACATCATTACTATGAACACGGAGAGAAAGCTAATAAGATCTTAGCTCAACAAATCCACAAGCAAGAAGTTTACAATGCAATCCCAGCAATTACCAACACAAACAAAGACAAAATCATAGACCTTAAAAATATAATGCACACATTTAGAGACTACTATCCTTATATTCTACTGAGTTTAAAGAAGGCAAGACACAGTCTAATGTATTTCTGGATATATTACAGAAACCACAAATAGATACTCTTAGTGCAGAGAAATTGGATAGACCTTTGGCACTAGCAGAATTACTAGATGCTATAAAGACACTTAAGAGTGGAAAAGCAGCAGGCCCTGATGGCTACCCTGTCGAATTTTATAAGAAATTCTCCAATCAGCTAGCTCCCCTCTTATTAGCAACATTCACAGAAGCTAGAGACAATAAAATTTTACCTCAAACATTTCGCCAAGCATTAATCACTGCCTTTCCTAAACAAAATAAGGATTGTAATAATGAAACACAAACAGATCAAGATTTGGGGTTTTGAGCCCCATATACTGTAACAGAAAGGTCCAACTTATTCTCCATAGAAATAACATTAGACAAAAAAGGAAAGGGAGGACAGACATTTTAAGGAGTCTGACCGGAAATTAGACACATGGAATGCTGGGAAGGCGTGGTGGTGGATGGGTAGTGGATGTCATCAATGGGGGACCAGAGGGAAAAAAGGAACTCGGAAGTTTTGTTGTTTTGGTTGTCCGTGTAGGATTATGGTGGCGGCGCGTCGTCTTTTCTATGGGAAGAGAGAGAGAAAGGTTAGTACACCTCCATCATCCCCTTGCACGACTTGTCGCGACGTGTGTCGGGTCATTAAGCTACTCCCCATACGCTCATGCGTGACAGGACTTATTACAATGTGCTTCATGCAGACCAATTACACTTCTGAATAATGATGTTAAGATACTCTCCAAAGTCCTAGCTAGAAGGATGGAGAAAGTGCTGCCTTCGGTAATACAGTATCACAAGATCAAACTGGATTGATTAAAGGCCGACACTTAGCTTCCAATCTTCGACGTCTGTTTAATGTAATATATTCATTGCAAAGTCAAACACCTCAGAGATATTATTACCATTGGATGCAGACAAAGCATTTGATATGATTGAATGGAACTACCTTTTCACTACATTGGAGAAATTTGTGTTTGGCCCAAACATTTGTGCATGGATCAAACTACTGTATACCAATCCAGAAGCTTCAGTTTGCATTAACAACATTAATTCAGACTACTTTAAACTAGAACGTGGTACCAGACAAGGATGCCCCTTATCACCACTACTTTTTGCAATCGCCATTGAGCCACTGGCAGTTCACTGTTGGAATGCTTATGAGATAAAGGGAATTATCAAAGAAGGACTTGAACAGAAAATTTCTCTATATGCAGATTATATGGTACTGTATATAACAGACACACAAAATACTGTGCCTGCAGTCCTAACAGCACTTACAGAATTTCAAAAGATATCTGGTCTTAGAATTAATTTGAATAAAAGTGTGCTCTTTCCAGTGAATTCTCAAGCATACAATATTAGATTGGACAACTTCCTTTTATCATTGTAGATCAGATTAAATACCTAGGGGTAAACATCACAAGTAAACATAAAGCTCTTTATCAACAAAATTTTGCTGTGTGTATAGAAAAAATTAAGCAAGGCTTGCATAGATGGTCAACCCTTCATATCACTTTTGCAGGAAGAATTATCATCGTTAAGATGAATATCCATCCTGAGCTTCTCTTTTTATTTCAAAACATTCCAATATACATCAATAAATCATTTTTTAAGCAATTAGATTCAACCATAACCTCATTTATTTGGAATTTAAAACATCCACGTACCCAAAGAGTAACCCTACAAAGACCTAAGGCAGAAGGTGGCATGGCTCTACCTAACTTTCAGTTTTATTACTGGGCAGCAAACATACAAGCTATAAAAACCTGGACATGGACACAAATATACAAACAAACACAGGCTTGGTCTGCAATAGAAATAAAATCCTGCAGTACTTCTTTATATTCCCTTCTTTGTGCCCCTATAAATGCAAGTTATCGCCAATATACTAACAACCCAATTGTGCTTCACTCAATCAGAATATGGAATGAAGTATTTTAAGATAGAGAAGCTTTTATCTGTGGCACCTCTGCACAAGAACCACCTTTTTCAACCCTCGCAAACATATGCAGTTTTTAATATCTGGAAAACATTTGGAATTAAATCATTTAGAGATCTGTACATAGACAACGTCTGCATCCTACGAACAGTTACATTCAAAATTTAACTTTGCAGCAACACATTTCTTTCAGTTTCTTCAAATTAGAAACTTTGTTAAACAGAACCTGGCCGATTATCCTCACCTCCCACCTCCCAGTATGCTGGAAAAAATATTGCTCAGTTTCAAGGGCTCAGACAGAATTTCTGCAATATATAAAACCATTTTACAGTCCCTTCCTTTCAAAGATCCAAGAGGACAGTGGGAAAAGGACCTCTTACTCAATATCTCAGAAAAGGAGTGGAAGGTAGCAATGCAGGTAATTCACTCAAGCTCCATATTTGCAAAGCATACAATTATTCAACTCAAAATTATATATCGAGCACATCTGTCTTGTTTAAAATTGTCCAAAATGTTTCCAGGGCAAGATCCAACCTGCAAACGCTGCAATCAAGTTCCAGCCTCATTGGGCCACATGTTTTGGGCGTATGCCCAATTAACATCATTCTGGACCAAAATTTTTAAATGCCTTTCAGACAGCCTTGGTGTCACGATCCCTCCTAACCTATTACCAGCTGTGTTTGGTGTACTGCCAGATGGGCTTAAAGTGGAGAAGGACAAACAAACTGTAATTGCCCTTTACTACACTATTGGCACGTAGACTTATCTTACTCAACTGGAAGAATCCTAACCCTCCTCTTTTAAGTCAGTGGGAAACTAATGTTTTATACTATTTGAAATTGGAAAAAATCAAATTCTCACGTAGAGGATCTGTGCATAACTTTTTCAAAACCTGGCAGAATCTAATTAATAACATTTTAGATTAAGCTCTTAAAGCACTGAGGAAGCAGATTCTCTCTCCGTTTCTTTTTCTTTTTCATTTATCTTTATCCACTTATTAGTTCATCGATTTACTTATTTTTACTAGCTTTAAGTTTTACTCTGTTGGCCATGTTCTCTTTCTCAGGGGTGGGGGTTGATTTGTTTTCAATCCTATTTTTGTAAAAATTGATCTATTTGTATGGTATGTTGTGCGATTACAATAAAATCAATAAAATAAAAAAAAAAAACAAAACAAAAGAGAAGACCAGGGGCCTCATGTATGAACGGTGTGTACGTACAGAAATGTTGCGTATGAATGTTTCCATGTTCAAATCGCGATGTATAAAACCTAAAGTTGGCGTAAAGCCACGCACATTTCCACGGTAGCTCATACCCTGTTGTATGCAAGTTCTCCACTCGGTTTTGTAGAATAGCGGCACTCGGCGATAAAGCAATACTACTGTTCCTGTGTGGTTTATCTTCCTTTTTCAGATCCACATGCCTGACGTGGCTTTATAAATACACTGAAATTAACCGCATACTGTTTATTAGTTAAATGCATCTGACTGTAATTAACCTGCAACAATATAATGGTCCACAGAATGGTCAAACTATTCTAAATACCATATCTGCTTTAGCGTTGTTACTCTCACTGCACCTTCTTCTTTCAGCTGCTCCCGTTAGGGGTTGCCACAGCAGATCATCTTTTTCCATATTACTCTCACTGCATCATTCAGAGCAGCTGATCGGAAAGAGAATTATCGGTATACAGCATCAAGCACACGCTGCCTCAGCCATGTTTCCTATCTGAACTGCTTCTCACATGGCAAACGTTTCAAAACCTTTCCTGTACTGACCTCATGGTTCAGAAACAGTTTTATCCCAAGAGCTTTAAACACACTCAATCACTCTACCAACTGCTACTTGTAGAACTGTTTGTACTTATAAATACAATTACCTCACTGTAAACTTGAGATACAGTTATAATATTGCACAACCTGAGCCACTTTATAAAGCGCGTATTTACATATGATGACGATATCATTTTTAAGATGAAATGCAGCAAAATATGTTTATTATATTATACAGATAAAACTTTAACTTCATTTAAATAACCTATATTGTTAATAATTAAAGGACACGGTGTTGCTATGCTAGCAAGGATCTGGCGCTCCGTTCACAGATTGTTCCTGCCTCGCATTGTATGCTTCACTGGGACTGGCGTGAAGGACAGAATAATTAAACATGTACTACGAAGATATTTCAATGTTCCTTAAAAGTTTTAAAGAATAGGCATTATAAGCTTACAGACGGCTTAACGTCTATTACAGAGCGGATTGTGTGGCGATTGGGTATTTGGAGAAAGAAAAGAAAGGACAGGAATTGGAGGTTAGTACGTTTAAAAGAGATAGTACTGCTGCAATAAATTATTTAATCAAAAGTCACGCACAATCACTGCGCCACCGTGTTCCCATGTTTAATAATATGCTTTAACTCCTATCATCATGAAAATGATATCACGTATACATCTCAGTATTTTAGTTATTCAGAGAGCTGTAATATCATGAATGTAATGAATTCTGTGTCCTGTCGGAGGAAGCGAAAGCCGGTTTAAGAAGCACATAGTGATTCACACACATAGAGCACATAGAAGATCAAATACAAAACAAAGCATTTAACGTGCTACTTAAGCTATGATGGGATTTGAGAAACTAGTAAATTAAACGATTTTAGGATGAAGTTGATGATGTTCTACTTTAATGACAAAATAAACTACGTGATTAAAGTGGAAATTTCGTGATTAAAGTTGACATTTCGTGCTTTTTCCCCACTGTGTGCCTATTTTTTTTCTCTGTACCCTAATAAGCTTTCATATGACACTCAGACAGTGGGCTACGAATCGCCTTTTTACGGCAACTTTGATATGTGACTTCTTTTTTATTTTGGGCACTGTGCGACTTTGTGAACTTGAGCTTACACTTTCTCCGACACGCTATGTCACTCGATCAGCTTCCTTTTCTTGTTTATACCACTGTTTAAACCAACAAATAGTACGTTTTTCCTTGCCTCCACTTGCTATTCGCTGAAATTCTTCTATTTTCCCTCGTACTTTTGCCATTGTCTTTTCATAGAAGGCTGATCTTAAGTGCTATTTATATTGATTTACATATTCAAAGAGGTGTAATTTTGGGAGGAGTTTAGGTGGGGCAGCAGGCACGTGCACATGCGTTACTTTTCATGTTGATCGGGATTTATGTAGCAGAAGAACGTGGAAGTTTGCGTACGCACAGATTTTTCTGTGCGCACTCACATTCCCGCTTTTGTGCTTACGCCATGTTATAGTGTGGGTTCTACGCACGGCATTCATTATACATGAGGCCTCAGGTAAAGTCAGTGACCACTAGGAGTGTTAGATTTGGTATTTTCATTTGTAATTTCCATTTAAAGAATTCAGCAGGACCCTTTCGTCATGTCAAGTGTGGTCATAAACAGCTCTACAGAGTTGCTCGAGGAGGTCATCCACTCATATCTTTGGGTAGCAGTAAAACATTCCATAAAAACCATTTCACCAACTTCACCACTTCAGGTAGCAGTACAGAGAGACTTCATTAAACAGGTGCAGACAACACTCAGTTCCTGCTAGTGTCCCCATGTGTCACATGTCACCACATGCCACCACAGAATGCCACCGAGCCTCCACTTCTTCAACTCCCATTACCCTCTCTGGCCTTGTGGAGGAGTCCCCAGGAGTATTTTCAGTTGCAACCTTCAGCCCCCTTTTGAGTTCACACACATGGTCACACATTTCATCCTTGTGGCTCCATTCCTGTCTGCCTGCTTCCTTCTTTTCTTCACCATCTCTCTCTCACTTGCTTGCTCCTGCTCTTCTTTCTGTCCTTTAACCTCTGTGTCTTTTTTTCTGCTCGTTTTCCATTTCTGGACCGTGCAGGCTTCTTTTTATCGCCTGTCTAATTGGGTGCAGTGCAATGTGTCGCTTCCTCTGCGGCACCATTAAGGCGCCTGACTGCTCTATCTGCCTGTGCATGTGCATGTGGTACAATCAGCTAGTACCTGAATTAACCATGGAGCAAAACGCACTCGTGCACACCTGCACACCTGCGCCTGATTGGAGTCTGCACTTTTTGGAGTGCAATTCTGTAAAATTTGGCCAATGCCACAGACCACTCATAACATGTGCAATTAGAGAAGTCTGTTCTGGTTTTTCATTTATCACCTCTGGAGCAGAAAAGATAGTTTGAGTTCCTGCCATTGTTTGAATATCAAATTGTGACCTAAATTAAAGTTTAATTACTGTGCAAAGAAAGACTGAGGTTAACTGTAGTAGGGATCAGGATTCTGAGCCTTCCACGATTTCAACAGTTTCACATGATAAACTTGCTTTGCCGGTTGATGATTTGGTTGTTTCGCTAAATAATTAATCAGTCTTTTCCATCCTTTAATTTTATAGGGCTGCTGCCAATTGTCTACCAATTTCAAATGGAAGGTGGGGATAAGAACCATGACACAATCTCTCTGTTTAAATTCCTGCAACATCATGCCACGGTTATAAATATGGACTTTTGCTAATTGTACTTGTTCTATATTTTCTTTTAAAGTAGGCCTGATTTTGCCAAATTTATCACATACTGGCACAATATATTCAAGAATGTTAGTGGGGGGAAAAGTCACATCTTCCCAACCATCTTTAACACTAGAATTACCAGAGCCTACGAAAAAACTCGTAAATCCAGCCCACCTTAAATCCCTTCGCACCTTTCTGTCAGCCTCTTTTGTCTTCTAAATGTGTCGATAAGCCCATGCAGCAAGCAGCCTGCTATAACCACCCCCACTGCCTCAGAACAGGCAGTTCTCCCAGTTCCTGCCTTGATTGATTATCTGGGAGTGAGCTACCCAGCATTGTAAGGGGAAATAATTTGATGTGTGTTTTGTGTCTACAACAATCTGTGTAAACACATCTTTAAAACAGAAAGGTTTTTCATGTTTTAGTAATAAATAACAAAATGTAGACATCAACTGTATAATATGTGAAGGCTGATGGCCAAATATCAAATAAACACTTTCACAAAAGTGGATGGTGGCCGAGGGCAGGAACTCTGGCGTTCCAACCCTCGGGTGCCGAAACTGGCTCTTGGGACATGGAATGTTACCTCTCTGGCGGGGAAGGAGCCTGAACTGGTGTGAGAGGTTGAGAGGTACCGGCTAGATATAGTCGGGCTCATCTCTATGCACGGTCTGGGCTCTGGTCACTCTTGAGAGAGTCTGGACTTTGTTCCACTCTGGAGTTGCTGTGGGTGAACGGCATCAGGCAGGGGTGGGCTTGCTTATGGCTCCCCGGCTCGAGGCCTGAACGTTGGGGTTCTCCCCGTTGGATGAGAGAGTATACTGCCCTGTGCCTTCGAGTTGGGGGAAGGACTCTGACTGTTGTTTGCGCTTAAGATGCAAGCACATTATGCCAGCTTCCGTGGTGTAGTGGTATGATCCACTGACTTACAATCTGGAGGTTGTGAGTTCAAAACTGGCTCCCTGGCAAATTTGCCATTTTGACTAGTGAGCTGCTCTTATTGTTAATATTATACAATAAAAACATACATTTGATTTGTGTCTGTAACAGCCAGTGTAAATGTATAGTACTTGTAAAAGTTAGTGTTTTTTTTTTCACTTTTATTCTTTCAGTCATGATCACGATACAACACCACCACCACCCGGCAGCCCCAGATCTGATGCGATTACTTTTTATCTGAAACTGGGAATAACTGTAGATGTGAGTGGTGTTTTCAGACAATGGAACTAGAAATTCTCTGATCTGGATGGATAAAAGCTGACACACAAACGCTGGTAAATCTGCCTGCTTCGTATCTCACCGTCACTTGAATTTTTTTTTTTCTTCAGTTTTATTGAGTGTTCCAGCTCTTGCTGAATTAGAATGCACCTTATGGTCCATGATGTCAAAGCTGCATTGACAAAAAACAGAGTCATATGATATTTAGAATAACTCATTTTATGACCTGTATAGTACATTTTGGAAAACATTGTGGCAATAATGCAACATTATTCATATTATTCATATTCATTCGCACGCATTCTTGCGCTTATAATCAGTGACCGCGTTTTTTTTTTTTCGATCTTGCCAGTGTCCATTTTTGGATGCATGGGGGTGTTTCTTTTGTACTCCAGGACATGCAGAGGAAAAAATAGTACAGAGAGGTCAGTTCCACGCTATATGCAATCATCAGATTCAAATGTTAACAGTTCCCACACACCCAAGGACCGTCCTTTCTACATTTACGACATGTGTACTGTAAATGTTGCAATGTACACACTTCTCTCTGTGCTGTGGCTACTATTACACTGAAGGGGCTGGGGAAACAGCGGTCTTGGAACAGAAGCTTGTCGATGTTGCATCCTCTCTTGCTTTATCCATCACCTTTTCTTGTAAGAAGTGACAACGAAGCTCCTCTGCAAGGTGAGCCATGAACACTTTTCTTTTCTCAGTGCCCCCCCATGGATGCCTTGTACAATACATGTGCATTGGACACTGCCAAGTCAAGCTTGTTGTAACACAAGCAACCGGCCACCTGTGTGCTCCTGTCGCACTGAATAAGCTCATGCCATCTGGTGCACGATGTCAAAGCAGCACTGGAAAAAAAAAGAAAGAGACAAATAAATGTGACATTTTGAAGAAATCATTTTATGACCTGAATAGTACCAATCAGAATACATCATCGCACTAATGCAATATTATTTGAAAACGAACAGCGTCAGATCAGTTGTAAATGTATGGTATTTCTAAAAGTTAGCTTTTTTCAGTCTTATTCTCTCAGACATGTTCACGCTCTCCCTCGACCCGCACTTTTGATCTGACTCTAACTTACAGAGACAGTATAAATTGACACCCGATCTGACGCTGTTCATTAAGTGTAATGGACACTAGAACTTATGGACTACTGAGAAATTTAATGTAGCCTTTGAAGTCCAAGGACGAAACTTTTTTGCAAATTGGGAAATCCTAAAGGATCATTTTGAGCTCAAACCACTGATAATTGCGGAGAGATTCCGTTTTAATCACTGCAGTCAAAAGACCAGTGAGACAGTAACTCAGTATGCGGCAGAGCTGAAGCAATGTTCTGTAAATTGCGAGTTTGGGGTGAATTTGGATGAGGCACTAAGAGGCGGATTTGTGAGTGGGATTCGGAGTGAGGCTTGTCAGCGTCTCTTTTGGTCACTACTAAAGCTTGTGGCCATAGGTGAGGGCAGGAATGTAGATCGACTGGTAAATCGACAGTCTCACCATTTGGCTCAGCTCTCTCTTCACCATGACGGACTATTGCAGAGCCCGCATTATTGCAGATTCCTCACCGATCCGTCTGTCAACCTCCCGCTCCATTCTTCCCTCACTCGTGAACAAGACCCCGAGATACTTGAACTCCTCCACTTGAGGCAGTAATGTGTTCCCAACCCGGACAGAGCATTCCACTCTTTTCTGGCTGAGAACCATGGCCTCAGATTTAGAGGTACTGACTCTCAACCCCGCTGCTTCACACTCGGATGCAAACCGCTCCAGTTAGAGCTGTTGGTCACTGTCTGATGAAGCCAACAGAACCATGTCTTCCACAAATAGCAGAGACGCGATTCTGAGGTCACCGAACCAGACCCCTTCCGCTCCTTGGCTCCACCAAGAAATTCTGTCCTTAAAACTTATGAACAGAATTGGTGACAAAGGGCAGCTCTGGCGGATTCCAACCTCAACAGGAAACGAATCCGACTTATTACCGGCAATGCGGACCAAGCTCCTGCTCCTCCTGTACAGGGACTGAATGGCTCGTAACAACGAGCCTTGTACCACGTACTCTTGGAGCACACCTCACAGGATTCTTTGAGGAACAGGGTCGAATGCCTTCTCCAAATCCACAAAACACATGTGGACTGGTTGGGCAAACTCCCATGTCCCCTCCAGGATCCTGGCCAGGGTTCCACGGCCGGGACAGAATCCGCATTGTTCCTCTTGAATCCGAGATTCGACTATCGACTGAACTCTCTTTTTCAGCACCCCTGAATAGACCTTACCAGGGAGGCTGAGGAGTGTGATTCCCCTATAGTTGGAGCACATCCTCTGGTCACCCTTCTTAAAAAGGGGGACCACCACCCCGGTTTGCCAATCCAGAGGCACTGCCCCCAATGTCCATGCAATGTTGCAGAGACGTGTCAACCAGGACAGCCCCACAGCAGCCAGAGCCTTGAGGAACCCAGGATGAACCTTGTCCACCCCAGGGGCCCAGCCACCTCGGAGCTTTTTAACTACCTTAGTGACCTCGGCCCCTGATTTGGACGGGCCCCCCCCGGAGTCCTCTAGCTCTGCTTCCTCTAAGGAAGACATGCAGGTGGGATTAAGAATATCCTCGAAGTATTCCTTCCACTGGTCAATAACGTCTGCAGTTGAAGTCAGCAGGGCCCCATCTCCACTATACACAGTGTTGGTGGAGCACCCCTTTCCCCTTCTGAGGCGCTTGATGGTTTGCCAGAACCTTCTTGGTGCAGACCAAAAGTCATTTTCCATGGCTTCCCCAAACTCCTCCCATACCCGTGTTTTTGCCTCTGCAACAGCCGATGCCACCACACACTTGGCTGACCGGTACCCCTCAGCTGCCTCTTGTGTCCCACTGGTCAACCAGACCCAACAGGACTCTTTCTTCAACTTGACGGCCTCTCGAACCTTAGGTGTCCACCACTGGGATCGTAGATTGCCACCACAAGAGGCATTGACAACCTAGCGGCCATAGCTCCATTCTGCTTCTTCGACAATGGAGGCTCAGAACATGGCCCATTCAGATTTCCTTCACCTCCCTCGGAATGAGGTTGAAGATCTGCCAGAGGTGGCAGTTAAAGATCTTTCTGACCGGTTCCTCCGCCAGACGTTCTCAGCAGACCCTCATTATATGTTTGGGTCTGCCTGGTCTGTCCGGTAGCCTCTCCCGCCATCTGATCCAACTTACTACCAGGTGGTGATCAGTTGACAGCTCAGCCCCTCTCTTCACCCAAGTGTCCAAGACATAAGGTGACAGATCTGATGACACGATTACAAAGTCGATCATCGAGCTGTGACCTCATGCATCCTGGCGCCAAGTGCACTTATGGACTCCCTTATTCTCGACAATGGTGTTCGTTATGGACAATCCATGGCCAGCACAGAAGTTCAACAACTGAACACCACTCGAGTTTAGATCAGGGAGACCGTTCCTCACAATCACACCTCTCCAGGTTTCACTGTTGTTGCCGAAGTGAGTGTTTAAGTCTCCCAGCAGGACGATAGAGTTCCAAGGAGCTGTGCCTCGCAGCGCTTCTTCCAGGGACTCCAAGGAGGCCGGGTACTCCGAACTGTCGTTTCGCACATAAGCGCAAACAACAGTCAGAGTCCTTCCCCCAACTCGAAGGCACAGGGCAGTATACTCTCTCATCCAACGGGGAGAACCCCAACGTTCAGGCCTCGAGCCGGGGAGCCATAAGCAAGCCCACCCCTGCCTGATGCCGTTCACCCACAGCAACTCCAGAGTGGAACAAAGTCCAGACTCTCTCAAGAGTGACCAGAGCCCAGACCGTGCATAGAGATGAGCCCGACTATATCTAGCCGGTACCTCTCAACCTCTCACACCAGTTCAGGCTCCTTCCCCGCCAGAGAGGTAACATTCCATGTCCCAAGAGCCAGTTTCGGCACCCGAGGGTTGGAACGCCAGAGTTCCTGCCCTCGGCCACCATCCACTTTTGTGAAAGTGTTTATTTGATATTTGGCCATCGGCCTTCACATATTATACAGTTGATATCTACATTTTGTTATTTATTACTAAAACATGAAAACCATTTCTGTTTTAACAATGTGTTTACACAGATTGTTGTAGACATAAAACACACATCAAATTATTTCCCCTTACAATTCTGGGTAGCTCATTCTCAGATAATCAATCAAGGCAGGAACTGGGAGAACTTCTTGCCTGTTCTAAAGTGGTGTCGGGGATGGTAATGCAGGCTGCTTGCTGCTTGGGCTTATCGACACATTTAGAAGACAAAAGAGGCTGACAGAGAGGTGCGAAGGGATTTAAGGTGGGCCGGATTTACAAGTTTTTTTGTTGGCTGTCGTAATTCTAGTGTTATGGATATCCAATAATCCCGTCCAGAAGGTAGTTTAAAAGGGGAAAGCTCTTTAGGGGAACTTTCCAGTATGTAAGTATAATGAGGGGGAGTAACTGATTCCAGTTTCTCTCATCCTCACTGATCACATTGTGTAGCATCTGTTTGACCATTTGGTTAAACTGCTGTGCTAAACCATCAGTTTGAGGATGGTACACTGAGGTTTTTAACTGTGAGGTTTTTATGGCCTATTAGGACATTTTAAGGAAGCAGACATGAGTGAAGAGCCCTATCTGTTCCCATCCGATATTTTTAGATTTGGCCTGTCTCAGGGGAATGGCCACGGAATATCAGGTGGCGTAATCCACGAATACTAGGATATATTTATGCCCTCTGGCTGAGGGTTGAGAGGTCCAACAATGTTGATGTTGATTCTCCCAAAGGGAACATTAATTAGGGGAAAAGTAATAAGAGGAGCACTGTCCCTTCTTTGAATTTGTCATCTCAAACCACCAAAATTGGTAAAAATGTTCATTAATTCCTGGCAAATAGAACTGGAGCTTTGCTCTTGCTTTTTTTTTAGCCCCTAATTGGGTGCACAGGAGGTGGGCGTGTGCCAAATCACAAACCTGTAACTGCTAGGACTTTGGAACCATCAGCAATGAACAGACCTCCACTTCGTGTTCTGCTGCTTAATTTAATAAAGCACTTTTAAGTTGATAGTGGGCTTCTGATGGCATGGGATGAGCTGTGCACTGGCCATCTACTGGGATGACTGCATTCTTAGTAAAAATCAAGGAACATTTTTAGATTGCTCTTTTTTGAAAGAGGCTGGCATTTGCTGAAACTGAAAATTTAAGGAGGAGAGTCAATCAGGAGTGACCTCCCTAGTCGGAGTCTTGACTTGTGCTGTCACAGGGGCTGTTGCAGTTGCATCAAATGGGCAACCACATGATCTCTTTCCTGAGCCTCAGTGTGGAGACAACCTGAAAGGGGGTTTTCCTCCTCCATAGCAAGGCTCTGTGCTTTAGCTGGTGTGACTTGTGCATAGCCACTATTACTTTGTGACCAGTCCCGCTCGAGAATGACTGGAAAGGGGGCACTTCTTAACACTAGAATTACCAGAGCCTACGAAAAAACTCATAGATCCGGCCCATGTTAAATCCGTTTGCACCCCTCTGCCAGGGTCTGTTGTCCTGTAAATGTGCTGATAAAGACAAGCAGCAAGCAGCTGGCTATTCCATCCCCCCACCGACTTAGAACATCACAAACTTCTCCCAGCTCATGCCTTGTTTGATTTTCTGGGAGTGAAGTGGAGTTTTAGAGTGGAAATAATAGATTGTTATTTGGAACACACGAATTTCATGTGTGTTCCGTTTCTACAATAATCCGTGTAAACACATTTTTAAAACAGAAACGTTTTTCATATTTTAATAGTAAATGACAAAATGTAGGCATAAACTATATAATATATGAAGCCTGAAGTCCAAAGATCAAATAAACACTTTCACAAAAGGTTTAAGGAAAAGACAACAGCTTCCGTGGCATAGCGGTAAGATTTGCTGACTTGTAATCAAGAGTCCCCGGTTCAGTCCAGACTCACTCCTATTTTTGCCATTTTCAGTAGTGAGCTGCTCTTATTCTTAATATTGTACAGTACACACATACACTTGGTTTGCATCTGTAACACACGGTGTACATTTATAGGACTTGTAAAAGTTGCCTTTTTTTTCACTTTTATTCTCTCTAAATCACGATCACGATACATACTAACGAAGGATCTGACGCTGTTAGTTTTTATTTGAAACTGGGAATAACTGGAGATGTAAGTGGTGTTTTGAGACAATGGAACTGGACATTCTCTCATCTGGAGGGATAAAAGCTGACAAAACAAACGCTGGCGAATCTACCTTCTTCGTATCTCACCGTCACTTGATTTTTTTTTATTCAGTTTTCCAGTGTTTTCCAGTATAGTACATTTTGGAAAACTTTGTGGCACGGATGCAACATTATTCATATTATTCATATTCATTCACATAACATCTTGCGGTTTGTAATCAGTGACCACGTGTTTTTTTCCCCCGATCTTGCCAGTCCCCACATGCTGCTGTATGCTGTTTCTTTTGTACTTCAGGACATGTAGAGGAAGGAATAGTACAGAGCAGTGTGACAACACGGGTTCAGCTCCATGCTCCCATCCACTTTTCGGGAGTCCTCGAACCCAACACCCAACCCTAATGTTACCGATAAGCTAGACAGTGAGGCAATAACACTGGAGCAAGGAGATGATGTACAAATGTGCAAAGGTGCTTTTATTTAAAAAACAATCAAAACAAAAGTGTTCAGATAAAGTGCAGTGCATTCAATTTCTTCACATAAATAATCCATAAAAGAAATGTGGAGGTTTAAAACAAAATAGAAAAAACAATCCTTTAAAACAAGGTTGAAATGTTGCTGGAAGCAGTCCTTTAAAAACAATTACACGCCTGGTGCTCCTTCTACACTAGCGTCTCATCTGCTTCTCCCGTTTGGGCCCTGCAGCAGGCGAGACGCTCTCTCTGCAGCTGTCCTTTCTTTCCTCAACACAGGTCTGGAGGCCTCCCGATCCTGGCTTCGGTCTGGCACTCATCCTAGGCCCGAGACTTGGAGTCCTTGATAACCAGGACGCTCACAACAAGGACTTCTCCACCAAGCCTCCCGACTCCCGCTGCTGTCCCGGCTTTACGCAGCTAGTCGCCCTTCACTGGTCACTTCCGCTACTCGATCACTCAGCAGGAGCGACCACTACTACAACTCCCGGGTGTCGGCCTAACACCCAGGCTTCCATACAGCTGCCTGCGATCATTCACTCGCTCGCTTGCTCACCCGCACCGGCTCTCTCTCTCCTACATCCTGCTTTCTCCAGCCACCTCCATCTTTCTTTCTTTCCTTTTTCTTCATTCCTCTTTTCCTAGCCGACTCACGCTTCTATATATTGAGATGGCATAGCAGCTGCAGCACATTAGCAGCCTCAGGAACATTCACGGATGTGGGCAGTCTCTCACCTGTGCACTTAGGTGAGAAAGGCCCACACCGCAGATCACCCTGAGACCCGCTACAGCCACCACGCCCCCTCGCTAAGCCGCGAGCGTGGTGATTTATTTAAAAAAACTGGCCTTTGCTGAGAGAGCTGTGGACCCACAACACCACAAGCAGTAAGTTCAGCGCTATATGCAATCATCAAATTGAAATGTTAACAGTTCACACACACGCAAGGATCGTCTTTCCTACATTTACAATGTGTGTACCTGTTACAATGTACACGCTTCTCTCTATGCTGTGGTTTCTAATACACACTTGAAAGAAACAGACAATATATGTGAAAACATCATCGCACTAATGCAATATTATTTGAAAACGAACAGCATCAGATCGGGTGTGAATTTATGCTGGCGCTGTTACTTAGAGTAAGATCAGTAGCTTATTCAGTGCGCGCAAGAACATGCAGGTGGCCAGTTGTTGTGTGCTACAACATGCTGGTGGTGATCAACGCACATGTACTGTGCAAGGCATGCATGGGGGGCCACTGTGAAGAGAAGAGTGTTCATTTCTCAGCTTGCAGAGGAACTTCGTCGTCGCATCTTACTAGAAAAGGCGATGGAAAAAGAAAAGGAGGATTCAATATTGACAAACTTCTGTTTTAGAATAAAAACATACATTTGATTCCAGTCTGTAACAGCCAGTGTAATTTATGATACTTGTAAAGGTTAGCTTTTTTTTTATTCTCTCAGTTCACGATCCCAACTCCCCAAACCCCCCACCGCCGCATTTGACACTGTTGTTTTCACATTGACGTGCTCTAACAGTGGTAAACTCAAATCATGATGACTATTCTACATCGGATCAAGAATGCACTTTTGCCATCGCTGTACTTTGTATACGTATATGGGAAGCTCTGCACTCGTGACTTTACGCTGTAGGAACTAAGTAAATAAATAAGGGTAAATAGGTAACAAAGGACGGTGCATGTGTCCAAAACATTAATATTTATATGTTACTTACATAAAAGCCAGGTCTAATGTTATTTACCGACACGGGCATGCTCAAAAAATACACGTGTAATGCAACGAAAAGTGCACGCAGAGACTTTAGTTTGCAAGCATTGGTACGAGAATGCAGTCACAAGTACACTGCAGAGCTATAGGGCGTTTTTATGTGAAAACAGCAGTGTCAGACGGGGAGGGGGGGTAGGAAGGATCGTGAATGCGACTGAGAGAATGAAACTGAAAAAAAAAAAACAAGCTAATCTTTACAAGTATCATAAATTACATCGGCTGTTACAGACTGAAATCAAATGTATGTTTTTATTCCAAAATAGTAAGAATACGAGCAGTTCAGTTCTCAAAAAGGACTCGAACCCATGAAGTTTTGATTACCAGTCAACAGCTGATACCATTGCACCACCAAAGCAGTCATAGTAAATGTGTGTCAATGTCGGCTTCTTTTTCTGCAGTTATATTTTTGAATAAAAAC
Organism: Polypterus bichir lapradei; assembly: GCA_026402145.1. Lineage (NCBI taxonomy): Eukaryota > Metazoa > Chordata > Cladistia > Polypteriformes > Polypteridae > Polypterus > Polypterus bichir. The sequence continues at coordinate 1,252,499 of JANRMT010062831.1, forward strand.
GCATTTGTTCTGTTATATTTGTACCTTTTTTGAAAGTGTTTCTTTGCTATTTGGACTTCAGACTTCACACATTATATACTTCATGTCTACATTTTGTCAATTATTACTAAAACATGAAAAAACATTTCTGTTTTAACGATGTCTTTACATAGATCGTTGTAGACACGAAACACATATGAAATGCAAGTGCTCCAAATAACGATATAGTATTTATAAAAGGTGTCATTTTGCTTGACTTCTCACTCTATACAACTCTAAGCAACTGACATGCAGGTAAACAGACTTGAGCTGAGAAAACTGTGCAGGGTCGGGGGGGTGTGATAGCAGGCTGCTTGCTGTTTGGTGCTTATCCACACATTTACAGGACAAAAGACGCTGACGGAGAGGTGAGAAGCGATTTAAGGTGGGACGGATTTTTGAGTTTTTTCATAGGCTCTGGTAATTCTAGTGTTAACACAGCCATCCTGATGGAGAAAATTAGCTCTAGAAAAGTAATCCCACAGGAGGCAGACCTGTACAGTTGAGTTCCCCTGTGAATACAGATTAGACTGGTTCTTCCAGTTTCCCACTGTTGTGGCACCATATAACAATGAGCAACAATTGGAATATTGCTTCCAGAATCAAATAGTACTGTTACTTTTCAAATTCAAATCCTATTATGTGATATCATCTACTGTTAAATTCTGCTTTGTACTTGTAATATTTTTATATTACTATTATATTGTATTGAGGATTACTTGTGTCCTTTTCTGTGTATTGTTTTGTATTTACCCCCTTCTTTTAGACACCCACTGCAAGCACAACCTACCTGGAAAAGGGTCTCTCTTTGAACTGCCTTCACCAAGGTTTCTTCCATTTTTTCCCTACTATGGTTTTTTTTAGGAGTTTTTCCTTTTCTTCTTAGAGAGTCAAGGCTGGTGTACTGTCAAGAGGCAGGGCCTGTTAAAGCCCATGGTAGCACTTCTTGTGTCATTTTGGGCTATACAAAAATAAATTCCATTGTACTGTATTGTACTTTAAATCCATTTATAATTATCAAGCCAGTAAATGGAAGGGAAGAGAGGTTAGCTAAAACACAGTTCTTCTCTCCATGTGCCCAACTATAGTTCATCGGCTTGATGAGGTGGGGAAAATAGGTGATGATATACCTTGGGGAGATAGCTTCTGGATATCATGTTGCATAACTGATCATCACATATAAAGTATATTTATGGTCACGAGCCAAGAGTTCAAGTGGTTCCAGAATATCTATCCCTATGTGCTCAAAAAAGGTTATTATAGCTAACAAAAACTGAAATCAAAACTGAAACTGTTATTAAAAAACATTTTCTTAAACTGAAATAAAATAATTTACCAAACCAAAATGAAAAACTAAAACAGAACTATTAAAGTAGCTGGAATGACTAACTGAAATAAAATAATAATTTATTAAAAATATTTTTAGTTTTTGTTTATGAATGAATATTCTTGCCATTGGTCTTTAACCCTTGCTGCCCGCATATATACATCCAGTGAACGACAGCTGATGATGGAGGGTGGGTGTTCACACAACATTTGTGATGTCAGAGCAAGCTGAATATGGGTGTGTAAAGCGTGTGAAATAGGAAGCAGTTTACGTGCCCCCTTTCCTTGCTCTTGTTGTATATCAAGATGCAATTCAAACGGCAGAAATCGGAATGTGCTGTTCAACAAAACCTTTACCGTATGGATGGAAAAATCACTAGTGAGTAACATTTCAGTTTATTTCTCAGGTGTCTATTTTTTGTTGACAGTAATTCACCTGCTACTTTGCACAGGAGAAATTGGTTTTACTTTCTCGTATACGAACTATATCATACAACCTGATAAATGCTGACATTTAGTTTCAGGTGGCACACATAGACTTGCAGTTACTTTAAACTCCACTAGTTAAGTCTTCATTTTATGATTTTTTTTATGGCTGCCAAGTTGTGCTTCTCCATATGGTCTTCTTTTCAGTTCATGGTGTGTGAGATGCTCCTTCATCATGATGGTGAGAGAGAGAGAGGGAGGAAGGGGTAAAGCAACTAAATTTATACATTTTCCAAATCCTTACACCAATAGGGTGTTGTGCTACAGAATGGTCTCTGATTCAAACCAATCTCAAACAGCCATACTTTAGACCAATGGGGGCACACAATAACTTTCACACCTGCCCCCAAAACCATTTGTTGACCTGATGCTTGCCAGCTAGGTAATTTAGCTTTGCTGTGGGGGTTGACTGAGAGAGTCCTGCAGAGAATCACTTGCCAAACTGGTTTTAAGCACTTCCCCTGACCCTGTCATAAAATTACAAAGACTCAGTCCTAAAAGCGGGATGGAGGCGTGTGTGGTTCTTAAACATCAAACCATTGCTGTTAATACTAATATTTCATTGCTTTGTCTAAGTCACAAATAAAGACATACACAATATTTATTGACTTATTTACAAAATTTCACACCACAATAGACACGTTGCTCAACCTTTAAATTTAGCATGATTCCGGCATGCAAGGGGAAACACAACTGCATTAAGCCGTGACTGACAGTCAAGTAAATGGCAGAGAGTGTTGTTATTTGTCGTGCAGGTTTGGACAGATTTGGCCTGCATAGCAAGTGCTCATAATCAGTTCCCACTGCTTTAAGAGATAGAAACAGTCTTGTTATTTAATAGACAGACCTATATAATATACTAGCAAAATACTCGCGCTTCGCAGCGGAGAAGTAGTGTGTTAAATAAGGAATGAAAAATAAAAGGAAACATTTTGAAAATAACGTAACATGATTGTCAATGTAATTGTTTTGTCACTGTTGTGAGTGATGAGTGTTGCTGTCATATATATATATATATATATATATATATATATATAAATATATATATATATATTTACACACCCACACATAAACATATATATATACATATCTATACATATACACATATATATACACACACACATATATACATACATATATATATATATCTACATATATACACATACATATACATACACACATACATACATACATACACACACATATATACACACAAATCCATATATATATACATACACACACACATATATAAACATATATATACATATACATACATATCTACATATATACACACACAGCTATTTCGTATCAGTGCAATACGCTGCTTGTTAAAACGGATAACTCCCGCTCTTACGTGCAAGTCTGCGTGGATATTATGAACTATCGTATTTGTTCAAGTTCTATTTAAATTTTAAATAGAAGGAATTTTTATTTAGTCGACAGAAATATCTTTGGTAGGAATGGTAAAAACAGACAGGAATATTATTCCTGAATAAATCAACTCAAACCTTAAACAACTTATAATATTTTGCTCTCCATAAAAATATATCCTGTCTAAATTATACAAGTTAGAAATAAAGTAAACGTTAAAAGAACAAACATTCAAATTTCTTTACTCTTATGTAATTTTATATAAAAAATAAACTTAGATTTTAAATATCCCAAAAGATTTTGCTCTCCATAAAAATATATCCTGTCAAAATTATACAAATTCAAATATGAACATGCTGCATAACAAAACCTGGAAATATAAATAAAATGTGTTCCTTTCAGCAATAACAAATCAAATCATTCAGTTGTCTTTGCTCATATGTCATTTTAGAGCTGGACGCCTGGCATCTTTTTTTGGCAACAAGTTCGTTTATGTTTGGTGTGAGGTTCTGTGTTGTGGAGATTCTCAGGATGGACTGCAGGTGCTCATCAGTGAGGTGACTCCTGTGTGCTGTTTTGTTAGTCTTTATCACTGAGAAGAGCTTCTCACACAGATATGTGCTACCAAACATGCACAAGGTTCGAGCCGCATGTAGACGGACTTTTTTTGTTCTTCAAAGTCACCAAAGCGCCGTGCAAACTCAGTGCACTCAGTTTATCAGCAAAGTGCGTATTTGGGAACACCGTAGTGACGACTTGGTTCAACATTACTTGGCAACAGGGAAAGTGGGGCAAGTTGCACTGGTGCATTTGTGTCTCCCATAAAAGCAGCTTCACTTGAAATCACTTTGTGATTGTGCACGGGTAAAAACGTCCGCTGAAGTGTCAGATTCTTATTTAATTCTTCTGCTTTCTGTATCTTCTGCATTGCATTCAGGTCTTTCAGGTTATCTTGATGTTTTGTCTCATTGTGCCGTCTTAGATTAAATTCAGTAATTACACCCACATTTGCTCCACAAATGAGACACACGGGTTTACCGGCAATGTCAGTAAACATATACTCAGCCTCCCATCGGTTTTTAAAGGCTCTATGTTCAGAATCACCTTTTCTCTTCGGCATCGTGTGGGCTAGCTTCACAATAACTTGCACCATAAGCTAGACTTGATTAACGCGGTAAGTGTTCGGCAAGGCAGCTGAAGCGCTGCATTATGGGATCTGTAGTTTATTGTGTTACCAGCGCTTCATATACCCGGGCCATTAATAACAATAATACAGTATATAAAATGATCTCGCGGGCCGGATATAATTACACGCCGTGCCGGATGTGGCCCGTGGCCCTTGAGTTTGAAAAATATGGACTAAATAGAACTTGAAAAGATATATCTTTTCGTACATCGAGCCCGCGTGCTATTGTGGTTTTGCCTGCATGCCTCAATAAGTCACCCTCCCCTCGCTCTTACTTTTTTACCGTTCATCTAATGAATACACTGAGTATGGCTTTACCAAAACAATCATTGATTGCGAATAAAGTATTCATTATTCGAGTATGTAGATCGGGGTATATATATACATATATATATACCCGCGTATCGCAGCGGAGACGTAGTGTGTTAAAGAAGCTATGAAAAAGATTTGTTTCTTACTGCATCAATAAACAGCTCGTCTTCTTCTTTATCTGAGACCTGACACACTGCATGCACGGGTTTTTTTTTTAACACTGTCTTCCTTTAGCGGGACATTCACTTTTTTCACCGTGTGCTTTGTTTCCGCAGTAGCTGCAGTTATGAATAATATGCTTGTATGTATCAGACTCTTCATATTTTTTTGCTGCCTTTTCAATTGTGTAATTCGGTTTTTGTTCATCGCTCTTTGGAACTGTAGCTTTTTGTCTGTGCACTGCGTCAGTTCACGTGAGCCGCTCGGTGTACATGCATCGAGGTTTCCCAGCTGTGCTGGTGCCATGTCGTGCTATGTCCATGGCTGTATCTAATGTTACCTAAGTCCCGGCACTTAAAACTTTCTCTCGCAGTTTCGCTGAGTTTGTGCCAAACACCACCCTGACCATCTCATCTTCCTCTGCATAAGCACAGTCCTTCACCCGTGAATATTTACCCGTGGCAGTGTTTCTACTGGTTTGCCGCTGATGGACGGCCTTATATGGGCAGGCACTAAATTACAAACGCCAGCGGCAGCCTGTCTGTGAACTTAATTTAAAGTTTAGGTTTACATCGTGCTTTGTTTCCGAAGTAGCAGAACTCATGAATATGGTTGTATATGTCACTCGCTCGCTTCTTATTGTTTCGCTGCCTTCTCAATT
>JANRMT010062831.1:1268017-1285830 GCA_026402145.1 Polypterus bichir lapradei
TGAATGAGGAGTATTGAATGTCCAAGTGCAACCATGATCTGCAAGAAATTTCTGCACAGCTGTTCCGTCAGAATTGGAGGGAATTCTTAGTTCCTTGCAGGCATCAATGAAGTTGGTTCCCCTGTCTGAACGAATGTGCTTCACTGGAACTCAAATCGCCAGAAACCTCCTCAAGGCATTATTGAAACTGGAAGAATCTAGGGATTCAATGACTTCGATATGAATGGCTCTGACACTTAGACAGGTGAAAAGAACAGCTCACCTTTTACTCTCAGCATGACTGCCTCTTGTTTATTGTGTTGATATAGTCCAAGGCCCAAACACATCTAATCCAACACGTGTAAAGCGAGGCTCCAGGCTGAGTCTATCCCGTGGAAGCTTTGCCATCTTCTATACTTCAAAGGACCATCTGAGTGTATGGAAGATAATACACTTATAGATAAAGCTAGAAACACATCACTTGACACCTACTATCCAGTAGCCGCCTGACCGGATTGCTCCTTCTGCAAACTGACGTTCTTCCGGTCCAGTAAACCAAATTGTATCCTTTAAGCTGGCATCAGATATAGGTCATGTTGCAATGTCTGCAGGATTATGCTCTGTATGCACATAATGCCACAGTTCTGGAAGCGTACTTCTTTGAATTCTTTGGACTTCATTATTCACGTAAACATAAAACCAACGCTTTTCATTATGAATATATCCCAACAACACCTTGCTGTCAGTGTAGAAGATAACTGCATCAAACTTAATATCTATTTCTGCTGTGATGGTTATTGCCATTGCCATTTGCACTGCCATAACCACCGCACAAAGCTCCAGTTGTGGTATATTATGTTTAGGACACCAGGCCAATCTTGCTTTGCCTGAGATGAAACCCACATGACAGTTTCCATTGGTGTTTATGGCCTTCATATATGCAACTGCACCAACTACCCTCTCAGAACCATCCGAGAAGACACAGAGATCTACAAACTTTGCTTCAGACGGTGATACAGGTGAATATGGTCTTGGAATTTGTAGAGACTACAATTCTTGTAGAGAATGTCTCCACATCTCCCACAGCTCCTCCTTTTCAGGTGTCAATGGTGCATCCCAATCAGATGACTTCTTAATAAATTCCATTAGAAGAGCTTTACATTGGATTGTTACTGGAGCAACAAATCCAAGTGGATCATACAAACTATTTACAGCAGAGAGAACTCCTCATCGTGTGAACGGTTTTCTTTCTTTATGAACTTGAAAGACGAAGCAATCTGAATTCAAATCCCAAAGTAGTCCAAGGCTACATTGTATAGGTGTGGTTCCTGTTGACAAATCTAGGTCCTTTAGGGTGCTGGCATGGACCTCAGGTGGAAAGGCTTCCATAACTTCTCTACTGTTGGACAACAACTTATGAAGCCTGAGATAAGAGCAAGCTAACGTTTCCTGAGTTTGTTTGAGCAGGTCAATTGCTGCTGCTGCAGTAGGCAAGGACTTCAGTACATCATCCATATAGAAATCCTGCTCTACAAACTTTCTGGCATCTTCACACAAACTCAAGTTGATCTTTCTGTGCTGCTCATCTGAGGCAGTAAATAGCGACAGTTGGGGATAAGCTATTTGCAAATACATGCACTTTAATGCAAAAATCAAGTACATCTTTCTTGGGATCATTGTATCTAAACCAAAGGAACCTCAAAAAGTTGCAATGCTCTAGATGAAACATAAAGCAATGGAACATCTGCTGTATGTCAACAGTAAAGGCAATGAGATCCCTTCAAAAACAAAGGAGGATTCCAATGAGATTGTTGTTGAGATCTGGACCAGTTGGAAGGACCTGGTTTAATGACATACATTTTAATTGGGCATTCAAGTCAAAAACCACTCGGTATCTGAGAAGGCTTCTTGGGATGGTAAACACTGAAACAAGGTAGGTATCAGCATTGCTCTCCAGGTTTTAGCTGGGAGGCCTCCTCTGCATGATCATTTTGAAACATCTTCTCCATGAAGGACTCTTTCTAAAGGAGTGTTGTAGTGACTTTAAACACTGTACTGCTATAGACTTGTTCTCAGGAAGACGTGGCCATGGAACCTTGAATGGCAATGGAGCTACCCAGCTATTTTCTTCGTTCTGAAAGACACTCTGATCCATAATCTTTAAAAGCTGTGTATCTTTAATAGAATAAGCTAACTTGTCATTGTTCCTCATTCTTTGGAATAAGTCTTAATCTAAGATCATCTGCACATCTGCTCTTCATGAGCTGCTGAAAGAACGAAGCTCGGATCATTACGCATCCTTGCTTGTTGACTTACAAAATTCAACAAAAAACTGAATGGTAGGTAAGACATTCCATGATCTTCTCTATATCTAGAGCCAGTGGTAAGCCACTTCTCTTGCAGGTAGAATGGCAACTTTTGTACTAGTGGATTGATTCCACGAGGTGTGTCTAGATAAGAAAGACCCGACAGATCACCATGAGCTTTGGCTGCTCAAGTCCCATGAGCAAGTCTCCAAATTCTCTCAGTTTGCAATTATCTTTATTCGAACTCTTTGGGAAACTCTAACTCTAAGGAACTCTCAATAACTTCTGGAGAACCATAGCATTCACACAGTCTATCCCATACAATTCTGAACCTTTGTTGTGGATGATTTATACTGTATAAACAGCTCTTATCTGATTGACAAGTACTGCTGGCTCACTTCCTAGCCACTTCACCAGCAAATCCATTTCCTCATTAGCTGAAAGATTAAGGCCTCTGATGGCATTCAGGAAGGATGCCCTCCAAGCTCTATAATTTTCAGGTCGATCATTAACCTGAATAAGGCCAGTAGATATAAGTCTGCACCGGCTAAGAAACCTGACAAATTCTTGTGTGATCTTGTGTAGCTGTGAGCAGTAGCCTGGGGATGAGTACTGTTCTTATTTGCTAGCACATGTGTTGCACGGTTGCTGTAGCTATTCAAAGGAGCTTGAGCTGTAAAATGTGGTGTTTGCAGCACCTTGGGCTCATAGAAATCACTGACACTGGTCTGTTGTACGAAGTCTTCATTTGCGACTGGGACCCCAGTAGAACATGTTGTACTCTCCATAGGAAGAAAATATCTCTCAAAAAGGCTGGCACCTCATAAACCAAGATTTAGTTCTGTGGATTCATGCTTCTCTTTATTATTCTGATGTATAAAGCCAACAGTAGATTCATGTTGAAGTGCTGAATGGCTGTTGTAAGGATCATCAAAGTACAGATCACTAAGTACAGGCATAGGAAAGGTGCCTGTAAAGACAGCATGGTCTTCTGTGTATTAATTTGCGCACCGCACTAAATCTTCTGTTGGCAGCTCTATGTTGTTATAACTGCTTCGATCTACTTGCTCCATAACAGTTTTTAAAGCATCTGCTTTTGCCTCTGCAGCTGCTGCTCTCTTCTCTAATTGCAATGATTCTAGAGACGCTTTTAAATGTGCTTGCTTTATTTTAAGTTTAATCTCCTTTTTAGAGAATGCTGCTTCAGCCTTGGCTGCCTGAGCTTCTGCTCAAGCAAGAGCAATAGCTTTACTGGCAGATGAACTCCAAGATCGATTTGACATAGATGATGCCTTTGATCCTGTTTTTTTAGATCCACTTTTAGAGTGTACGTCTGTCATTATAACTTTGGAAGCAATTACTTGCATATAATTGCTGACTTGCTAGCTCCCTGTAGCACTCAAACATTTGTAAATTGGCTTGCCTGAAGGTGTCGTTTTACTGTCCTGCCCTCTGCCTCAAGCACCCTGCCTGAGTCGACATTAAGATAAACTCCCTTCCAATAACCATGCAGACAAAAGTTTCCAGTTTGTTTTCTTTACTGAAGCCAGTTGGTATAGGGTAAAACTACAAATAAATCGTAAATACAATAATGTGAGAAATTCTTAAGTACAAACTCACACAATAAACTTAATGGCAGAATTATTTAGTCCTTACAAATATATAAATAAATAAATAAATACCATTCATTTGAATGGCAAACATTATTTGTGCACACTCTGGCAAAGCTGTTAAGAAGGTCTGAAAAAGGTATGCTCACAAGTACTTTTATAATGTAGTGAAAACTCTGATAACAGTGGTAAGTTGCTAGAACTTTTTACCTTTAAAATACTTCATTAAATAACTTTAAATACTTAACAGACTCACAAATATGCATCAATACAGAGAAATAAACATCTATAAACATTTCTACGTACCGACAATGCCTTCAAAGCCAAACTGATCATTCAAAGCATAAAGAAGTGAGACAAACGTGCTCTCCGTTTGTTTTTACTCTCTGGGACACAGCTTTAAGACATCATCGCTCAGAGACAGGCTGTTCTCAAGTAAGGAAATGTTGAATTTCACCACTAGATGGTGCTAATCTTAAGCCTTTCCTATTTCAAACCTTAACTTGAACAGCACAACATCAATATTCTGTCTTCTTTCCTCTGCCACTACCTCTTCTGTTCCTCTCTGCATATTTTATCCTCCTCCTCCATGATTTCGTTGTCTGGGTCTGGATCATTCACTGAGAAAATGCATTTTTTCAAACAGATCAAAAGTTTATCTGTACAGGATCACTTGCACTGAATAGTGCGCAAGTCATATTTGACATCAAAGCCAGTGCACTTACCCAGTGTGTTCTCTGTTCTGTGCAGACAAAGCTCAGTACTACATAAAAAGATTAAAAGTCTCTTTGCCCACTTCTCTCCTGGCAGTCTTTTTGTGCAACTTAGAAGCCCAAACGCAACAATATACATTTGTATCTGTGGACTTTAAAGGGGGACACCTCATCTTATAAGAAGCATCCAAACCATAGTATTATTATTATTTTCTTTCACTTCAAGCACTATATAAAACAACCTCAAAAGTAAAAACATTAAATTAATCCCATGAGTAGCCTAAATGTGCAGCCTGTAAACATCATTGTTTGAGATAACTTAAAGTAAAACAAATTTCAGTGTTGGCTCTTCATTGTCTGCATATGGCTATGGCAGAAAAAACATATAACTGACAAAAACATGAAAAATAATACTTAAAGAAATGACTTAAGCAAATATATAGTAAACATCTAATAATGATAATATGTACTGTACATACATTTCAGCTTATTCCTATTGAATACCAATTTCAATTCAAAACAGCAGTTTGCTGTAAAATTCTTTTGCAATGACCATCAACAAAAGCCAAGGCACTAGGAAAATCAAAAATTGATCTAATGCAGGAATGTTTGACTTGTGTAATTGTATATAGCATGATAAAGTGTAAGCAGCTCCAGTGACCTTATAATGCTATTGGTACAAAATTTGAGATACTGTACAATTGCATACATTTCTTTTGTTTTTCCAATTAGAGCATAGGCAGATAAAGTGATTTATTCTTCGTCACACAGTGTCAGTAGCAGGATTTAAACCCATAACATCAGGGTTTGAAGTGCTAGTTCCAAAGCCTTAGCTTACTACAACGCACTGCTTGATAATATTATTAGCCTTTGGTGAAAAAACTAGAAAACATTGTCTATATAAAAGTACTTACTTATATAGCACCTCTGATACATATGATTAACTGATGGCACTGTAACTGATGTTTGTTGCCTTAAAGAAATTTCCCGGGGAAGGCCAGGTAACACAGCTAGTTACACATGAACCAGCAGGTAGGTACAGTATAGGGCATTTAAGAACAGGTTACTGAGAGCTCATGGGGGAAGAAGCTGTCCCTGAATGGATGGTGCAAGTGGTGAGGCTCCGGTAGTGCTTTTCAGAAGGTAAAAGTGAAAACAAGTAACCTGGGTGGCTATTATCAGAGATTATGAATTCTGCCTCATCAGATAGCTGGTTGATTAGATGGTATGAAGCTGTAGAAGGTCAGCCCCAATGATTTTAGAAACTGTATGGACAGTCCTTTAGAGGAGTTTGCAATCCTGGCAAGTTGCCAAACCTCACCTTGATGCATCCAGCCAGGATACTTTTTATAGTGCAGTAGAGGTTCAATAGTGTTTTGGTTCCTACCCAAAAGCTGTTTAGCCTCCTCAGGAAAAAGAGGCTTTGCTGAGCCTTTTTGAGGATGCAGTTGATATTGATAGACCACAAAAGTCAGGCTGTGATTCTGGACACCCAAGAACCTGAAGCTTTTAAATGTCTGAACAGGGGAGTCAGTGATTTTGAGCATGACTGCCTTTATCTTTCTGAGTAATCAGTGAACTGCTCTGTTTTGTCAACATTCAGGCAGAGGTTGCTCTTATAGCACCATATTGTCTGGTCTTTTACTCCGCTCCTGTAGGATGCCTATTCATTGCCGCTGATGAGACCAATCACAGTGGTGCCGTCTGTGAACTTAATGATGCTGTTGCCCTCATGCTTTTCTACACAGTCATAGATAAATTGACTTTATTAACAACATCCAGGCATAGGTGTTTTTCCTTTCCAGATGACCCAGAGGAGTGTGCAGGGTGAAGGAGACAGCATCATTCACACATCTATTACACTGATTTGTAAACTATAGCAGATACAGGGTAGAATGGACGCAGAGGTTAATGTGGATCATGACATGTCTTCACCACAGGCAGAATTGTGGTGCCTGCTACACCATATACAAAAAAACGGGACAAGCTGAAGATGTCATCTGGACTGGCAGCTTTACAGGGTTTTATACACATTGCTGTTTGTCACCTATAGAACATCTCACCTTCCCGGTAAAGCTGGAAACATCGAGACATTCACCAAGTGTGAGTCGTGAAGTTCAAAACGAGGGAAGAAGTTATTCAGCTCACCCAGGTGCAAGGCAGGGTTATCCATGAATGCAGCTGATGAGATTCTGTAGTCCGTTATTATCTGTATACCTTTCCACAGTTGACATGGATCATTTACCAACGTGATTCCCTACTGAGCTTTTGTCGCTTTGTAGCCCATGCCTGCAGCTCTTGTAGTGCTGTTAATTAAATTATAATTAGAATCACACTCCCTCATGCATACGTGAACAGCTCTGTTCACCAAAGGCTTCTGATTAGGGCAGGAGCGTATGGTACAGGTAGGCACACACAAGTCCATAAAGAACCTGACATAATTTGCCACAGAGTCAGGATATTCATGCAGATTTTCAGAAGAATTTTTAAAGATGGACGAGTTGGTTAAATCCAAACAGTCCTACAGTTTGAATTTGTGTTCTGGAGTCTACCACTGTACTTTCCTCATTGTTGGTTTAGAATGCTTTAGTCCCTGTTTGTAAGCAGGTAGTAGAAGCTCCAATGCATGCTCAGAATTGACATATAGGGGGTGCAGGGTGGGCTTGTATGTATCTTTAATTGTGGTGTAGCAGTGACTGAGTGTAACATAATATCGTAATATATGTTGTGGCGGACACCCCTTTGACATATGTTCTGGGGGAGCAACCATGGGCTGCTCAATATCTCCCCCAGGATGCTTGGTGGCAGCCTCCTTGGCTGACAGTGGTGCTTCAGCTTCCCACAGGGCTCCATGGGAGATGGAGTCCTCCACAGCCCGGTTGGGATCTGGGGTGGCCGTCAGGGGGCGCTGCATGGGTCCCTAAGTCGGCTGGATGAGTCTTCTGCCCCACCTGGAATTGCAACTGGAAACAGGTAATCAAGCACCTAGAGCACTTCCGACTAGACTATAAAAAGGGCCGGCAACCACCACTCATTAGCCAGAGTCGGCAGGAGAAGGACGAAGCCTGTGGTGGTGGTGTGGAGTGGTGGTGACAGAAGGAAATGTTGCATTTACTTGTACATATTGGGACTGTGTTGTGCCTGTGGGGTTCACGGGGAAGACGTGACCCACAGGTGAAGAAAAATAAAAGTCTTTTTGTGTTTTACTCATGTCTCTGTGTCAGTCTTTGCCGGGTTGGGCATAATATAACGCCTGACATTACAATGTTCACAGTTATGAGTTTAGTTTAAAATGACCAATTAACGTAAATCAAATGTTATTGGTATGTGGGAAGAAAGCTAGACTACTTGTATAAATTCTTATAGATACTGGGACAATTCGAATGCTCCACATATCCAGTATTTGGTTCCAGAACTCCAAGATCTGGCACATTATTGGTAATCACTATGCCAACTTACAATGCAGTTGCATAATACAACAAAATTTTAAAATTTTAATGTTTAAAATTATTTTTACATAAAGGAAATAGTTCAACCTATCTATTAAACAGAATCAGACCAGTTTCATTCTATAAATACTCATAGAATTCAATAATGGTGTCAGAGAGTAACAAAGTGTTACATGGTTCTCCTAGAAGACTTCTATGTATTTCTATATACATTTGATATTTTCATTGTTTGTGTACCCAGACAAAAGATGCTTACTGTCTATTATGTTTGATCACTTTGTCAGTACTTTTGCTGCCAGCTTACAAGCAGAAATTGAGGCATGAGGAACTGGTTAGGAAAAGTGGTTCAGTGATGGACCAAGAAAACACAGGAAAAACTGCAGGGCTGCTTCGAATCTATAAAATGGGAAATAGAGACTACTCATTAGTTCTGGTAAGGTACTTCTGCTTTAATTATGATAACATAAAGTCTGCAATTTGATTGCAGACAGCACAATAAAATACATTGATACAGGGTGGAGTGGTGGCTCTGAGGTAGGAATCTGCACTGGTAATCAGGTTGCCGGTTCAAATCCCATAAACGCCCGAAGTGACTCTGCTCTGTTGGGCCCCTGAGCAAGGCCCATAACCTGCTATTGCTTCGTCCTGGGTATGTCGTTAATCTGCAACCAGACTCTGTACTGTTGCTACTGCTTCCCTTCCCTTGGGTATATAGGAGAGGACGCTGGCATTGAATGTTTGCCGCTTCTCCCTCTGAGCTGAGCTTAATATGACTAATATTACTTATATACTGTATTACTAATTTACTATTTTATTTTTAGTTTTAGTTAGAAAGTTTTGTACTTTTTCTAAAACTTTTCTTGTACTGTTTTATTGTCTGCCATAGATCTTATGGATTTTATTAAGTTTTATCAAGTTTTAGCTGTCTACTCACTTGTTGCTTGGATATACTGTTTTACCGTCTGCCATGGATTTTACGGATTTTATCAAGTTTTTGCTGTTTACTCATCTGTTTACTCACCTGTTGCCTGGATATATTGTTATACCGTCTGCTTTGGATTTTACGGCGGTGTCTGGATGGCATTCTTCCCTTTTGCTTCAGTCAGAATGGCGTTTAGCTATTCCAGTTCACAACTCCGCTGACTTAATCCCGCAACCACTCCTGAAATTAACATCCCCATCATTAAAGAACTTGGACTCCTTCACTGTCCTCGTTACACTCATAGAGGCTCCGGTCGAAAATTCATCTTCCATAACCAGCCAAAGTGCTCTGCTACCAACATTCCATTCACTTGTCGCACGTCTGACGTGTCATCAGAGCACCGTTGCTCCAACTACTATCAACACTGGAAGTATTGCAAGATCTCTGCACCCCAGTATGGGAAATACCCGAGCCATTGAAAGAAACATTGCGAGATCTTCACATCCCTGGCTGGATTTATTTTGTGGAATGGATTCTAAGCTGCGTGGAGTGGATTTTAATGTTTTGCGACCTGTACAGAGATTTACTCCACAGTCATTGGTTAGGTTTGAACTGTTTAATTCTCAATCCATCAGCAATAAATCCACACTGATTAAAGAACACATCAGGAAGAAAGGGCTTGACTTCATGTGTCTGACAGAAACCTGGCACCAGTCAGAGGTTTACTCTACCCTAAGTGAAGCCTGTCCACCTGGCTACAGTTGGAGGCAGCTCGCAGTACTGGGCGTGGTGGTGGCTTAGCTATCATCTACCGTCAGGACCTGGGGTTGTCCCTATCTCAATTCCTGCAGCATCTTCCTGCGAGTGCCTTGCATTTAAATGTAAGCCCCCTTTTCCCATGACTGTTCTCCTTATCTACCGACCTCCAAAACCCAACTCTGCCTTCATCCCGGAAATGACTGATCTTTTTACAACACTTTGTGCTACCTCTGCTAACATCATAATCCTAGGAGATATAAATATTCATGTTGACAATCTCACAGGTTATCTCACTGCTGATTTCCTTGAGCTGTTAGATTCTCTCAACCTACAACACCATGTCCCCACACATTCTAGGGGTCACACACTTGACTTGGTCATTTCAAACTTTGCCCCAATCAGTAACCTACAGGTATATGATCTTGGTATTTCAGACCACAAAGTAGTGTCAATGGAGCTGCCCTTTCTTTCCCCCTGTACCAAACCAAAATGACAGATCTATTTAAGAAATCTGAAGAACATGAATGTGGATGCCCTGGCCCTGGACCTCAGACTTCTCTCATCTGACCCTACCAGTTCTCTTTCTGTTGCTGATCTCGTGGATTTCTACAACCAGTCCCTGAGCAGTCTCCTGGACTTCCACGCCCCCTTAACATCTAGGTCTGTCTCATTCTCGTGCTCAGCACCTTGGTACACCTGTGAGCTGCAAAAAATGAAGGCGGCTGGGCGTGTCCTTGAGCAACGGCTCAAGGCTTCTGGGCTGACTGTCCACAAACAGGCTTACAGGGAACACAAGAGGGCAAATACAGAAGCTCTGAAGGTTGCATGGTCCAGGTTCTATTCTACCATCGTCAGAAACAGCTCCAGGAACCCCAAAAAACTTTTTTCAATTATAAATCACCTTCTTAAACCTCCCTCACCTGCCCTCTCTGAGGCTACCCATGAGAGCTGCAATATGCACATCAATTTTTTTTAAACAAAAAGTTGATAACATCCGCTTACACTTCTCCATTATGGATATCCTGCCCCCCTCAACTGTCGACCCACTGTCTGAGACTGTTCAGCCCTTTTGCTCCTTCTCTGTTGCCACATGGGAAAAGGTGGAGGACGTCATCAGGAAAATTAAACCGTCTACCAATTCCCTGGACCCTTTCCCATCAGCCTTGCTGAGGGCCAACATCTCTGCCGTCTCTCCACTTATCACCAGAATCATAAACCATTCCCTCCTGGCTCTCCATATTCCTTCTGCACTAAAAACTGCTGTCATCAGACCTTTCCTAAAATAACCCACCCTGGATCCTGAAGTTCTCTCTAACTGTAGGTCCATCTCCAATCTTCCATTTCTTTCTAAAGTTCTGGAAAAAATAGTTGCAGCACAACTTCATGATCATCTCAAACTAAATAATCTGTTTGAAAAGTTTCAGTCTGGTTTCCGCCCTGGCCATAGCACCGAAACAGCCCTGGTCATGGTCACCAATGACCTTCTGATGACAGCAGATATTGGTTCCCCTTCTCTACTTATTCTTCTTGATCTGACAGCTGCTTTCGACACAATAGACCACAATATTCTTCTTCACCGCCTGCAATACACCATTGGACTCTCAGGAAATGTTCATAACTGGTTCACATCATACCTGACTGGTAGAACTGAGCATGTCGCCTTGGGCAGCGCAAAATCTCACACCCATAATGTCACCTGTGGTGTCCCACAGGGCTCTGTGCTAGGTCCCATCCTTTTCACCATCTACATGCTCCCTCTTGGAAATGTCATTAGCAGACATGGTTTATCTTTCCATTGCTATGCCGATGACACTCAGCTTTACCTCAGGACTACCCCCACCTCCTCTACTACTCCTCTGCCAACATCTACAATGACTACTTGCCTGGAGGAGATAGAGGCATGGATGAGGCTCAACGTCCTTCAGCTGAACAGATCTAAAACAGAAGCCATCTTAGTTGGCACACCACACCATCTCCGCTCTTCTACCATCACCAGTATCACTTTCTCTGGCCAAAACATTCCTCTTTCCACATCTGTCACCAATTTGGGTGTTAAAATGGACTCTCAACTCACCTTTGACACCCACATCAAACACCTCTGTAAGTCATCTTTCCACCATCTCAAGAACATCACCAAACTCCACCCAACACTCACCCTGGCAGATGCAGAGACACTCGTCCATGCATTTGTCTCCTCCAGGCTGGATTACTGTAATGCTCTCCTCATCGGGATTCCTGGCAAGAGTATCCACAGACTCCAGTATATCCAGAACAGCGCAGCCAGGATCCTGATGAGGGTGCGAAAGCATGACCACATCACCCCCATCTTGAAAACCCTTCACTGACTCCCTGTCCCACTCAGAATAGAGTACAAGGTCTCCCTCCTCACCCATCAGTGCATTTATGGACATGCCCCCCTTTATTTACAGGAACTTCTCACTCCTCATACCTCCTCGCACTCCCTCCATTCTGTACACGCTAACACCCTCCAAGTCCCTAGAATCAAGCTCAGCAGCATGGGTGACAGGACTTTTTCATCTGTGGCGCCAAGGCTGTGGAACGCCCTCCCTGACTACCTGAGAGCCCCACAGTCAACTGATGCTTTTAAACGAAACCTAAAAACTCATCTTTTTAGAAAGACATTCTGTTAAAGTATTTTATAGATTCTCTTGTTTATTACTTTATTTTTACTTTGTAGCACTTTGAGATTGCTATAATATAAAGTGCAATATAAATAAAATGTATTATTATTATTATAAATTTATTTAGCCCTGCAGGTAGGCCCTCCAACCTACAGGGAAAAACCTGGAGAATGGTGGCAGAATTGGCACTCCAGCCACCATAAAAAAAACCTCACACTGTTCCATTCCATCTGAACTAGAGTGGTGCTGAGGTGTCACCCTTTGCATGGCTGCACTCGGGTCCTAACCTGGGGATCCTGAGTCGATTTGTCATGTGGTGGGTGTAACAAAGGGCTGTATCAGTGCATGCTCCTAACCTCTCTCTCTTTCTGTTTCTGTACTGGACATTAGAGAGCTCAGAAGGTTTTTTAAATGAGTTAATGTTCACAAGGCATCCAATTAGGATGAATGTTGAGGCCTATTTTAAAAACCTGTAATTTTTATGATTCTGATAGTGAAAGATATCAAAAATGAGTGTAAGCCACAAAAAACAACCAAAATCCAGACCTTCCCTCTTTACAGGTCTGGGTCCACTGAACATATCTCACTCAAGGCAGTCTATTTACCAAGCTGAAATGTCAGTCTTCTATCCTTCACGGGCCAAAAAATAGGACTAAGGCTTTTAAACAATCTAAGTCCCAAAATGACCCCAAATGAGAGAAGTGGAAAACCGTTAAACCTCTGGTCCAGGACAAATCAAGCAAGGTTTCTTAATGTTTAAAAACTAAAGATCATGCCAAAAGATTAAAAATAAAAGCAAGAGGGAAAAGGGAGCTAAAACAGACAAAACCTAAAAGCAAAGAAATTATATCATCACTAATCAGAAACAGTTCCTTCCAAGAAGAGCTAGGGTCAAAACCAGAAATCCAAAATACGAATGTCACAAAAACAAAAATGAAAAACAAAGCAACGCAAAGTGGCTTTTGACTCTGCTGCTTCTCTATTTATACTGCTGTCAGCAGTATACAGTATCATGTGGCCCTTCCCCTTTAGGTTCTATGTAAAGAATGCAGAGCAGAAAACAATGGCAAATAACAGGTGCACAACATCCTAGTAAGATGCGTTCTTGCATCAAAATCATAAAGGGTTTCTACCAACAGATCATAAGATTACTGAACAACCAGTGATAACAGAAAATGCAATAGATTTTCTTGCATATATACGGTGCATTCAGAAAGTATTCTGCCCACTTTCATCACATTTTTTATTTTGCAGTTTTAAGATAAAATTATTTCAATTATTTTTTCCCTCAGTGAGCAGCACTCAATACCCCAGAATGACAAAGCAAAAACAGGATATTACTATTTCTTGTAAATTTAGTAAAAAAAAAAAAAATGAAATAACACATTAAGACAAGTATTCAAATTAATTTGCTATGACACTTGAAACAGTTTGGCTCAGGTGCATCCCATTTTATTGATCATCATTGAGGTGTTTCTACTTCTTGCTTGTAGTCCACCTGTTCTCAATGGAATTTTTTGGATATACAGGTAATTATGAAAGGAACACACTTATCTTTATAAGGTCCTACAGATGATAATCTGTATTAGAGCAAAAACTAAGCGGGTAGAAGGAATTGTCAGCATTGCTTAGAGACACAATTGTGTGAAGACACATACCTATGAAAGACTACAAAATACTCTGCATCATTGAAGGGTTCCTTAGCACAGTGGCCTGCCTAATCCTTAAGTCAGGGCTATTCAATTACAAATTCAGTTGGTCCAGATTTTCAAATCAAGAAATTTAGCTGGGCCAAAACTTTTCAATGGCTGGTAAGCAGCAAGCAGTAATAAATGTTAAACCAACACAAATGAATGTATTGAAAAACAAGTAAAATTTATGCATTATTTTCCTTTTAAATCTGGTCACATCTGACATGGGTACATCAAAAAGGGCATAAAGAAAAAATACAAAAAGCTGTAATTGCACAAAATTTGAAGTAGTAACAATAATTTTCTTCCACTTTTGAAATAAAAAAAAACATTATTGGTCATAGCTGACCTAGGCACATCTGAAAGTGCATAAAATAAAATAGTGTGCAGTATTAGCAGTAAGATTTGTTTCATTTTTTAAATAAAATAAATATTGTCGTCATATATGACCTAGGTACATCACAAAGTGCATTTAACAGAATTAAAAAGAGCTATCAATGCTATCAAAGCTATTAATTAGTGCACAAACCCATAAAAAGAGATAACAGTAACTAACACACATTAATTCAATGTGGGGAACATGGGTTAATTTTAAATCACCATATGAGTGATTAGGCTTGGCTTTCTTACACATCCTACATTAAATGGATATTGTGATGTGTCTAGCTACGGGTTGTGTGGGTAGAGTCTTGGGGGAAAACACTTTGTGAGGGATCCTTCCTAGAGAGCTGATTGACAAGGGCAGGGATTGAATAACAGGTGCTTCCAGGCAAATAAAAGCGGGAGGGTGTGGTTGGCGAGAAAAAGCATTGGAGCTAGGTTGGAAGACAGCTTCAGGGTGAGAAGGGAGCAAATGGTTAAAGGGCAGGCAAGAGGCAGACAGGCTGTAGTAGGCAATCTGTTTTTATTATTTTGGAGGTGTCCCCGTGACCCAGAAAATAGGAGGCGATAAGGCACTATTTATATTGAGGCACACCAAATCAAAAGGTCAGTTGGCATCTCAAAGACTTCCCCAGAAAAGCATCTCCTGTGCATCTTATTCAAGAGGTTGTCACAATGTGTAGTAGGCTCCAGTTATCCTGCTGACTTTCTTAGTGGGAGAAGTGGCATTTTTTGTTCTGAATGAGAGCAGTGACATTTGGCTCATAAGATGTCAGTTCAATCTGAAGGCATTGGTGAAGAATACTGTCAGTCGGGGAGAAACTAGAGCTGCATTTTATTGAGTTTATGTGTGAAAGGCTTGATTCACATGTGTTTGTTGATCCAAACATACTGAGCACGATGATTTCTACTTTCATAACGTTAGGGAACTGATGAACGTCGACTTCAGTCCAAAACTTCATAGTCCCTTTAGTGCAAAGCACTTGTGCCATGGTTATGGATGACTGCATTTTAACAAGTATGAGTATGGATTTTCCCTCTTCAATGTAGAGGACCACTTCCTTTGCTCTGTTGGATAAATCCACTTCTGTTGCAAAAGTGAATGGGTCTCTGGCGAAACCCAATGTTCTTTTTCAGCCTCACAATGAAATCTGTCATCACATCCGTGATTTGTGCCAGGGACAGAATGCATTTACAGAGTGTCAGAAAATGCAGTATTCGGCCTGTGCTAAGGGTCAGCTGTGAAAAGGTACAGTTTGACTTGAACTGCACACATCTTTTACACAAGTTCAATGATAATTTTGTCTATGCCTTGCAGTCCCACATTTAGGTTATTCAGGTGTTTGAATATTCACTCAGAAAGCAGACATCGGCCATGAAGTTGTCTTCCAGTATACGATTCAGGTGTGTTTCTGCCACATAAGCCCTCCAGTACTTTGCCTTTGGACAATTAAATGACATAATTGTGAAGAAGCAGGTTGTGGTGCTCAGCAGACATTTCTGACAGCAGCATGCAGAATAAGTGGTGTTGGAGGCTTGATGTGGAGTGAATAAAATTAACTGTAGCCATGACGCTGTCTATTGTCGTTTTTAACGCCCTGCTTAAATTTGCGCACAACACCATCTGATGCACAATGCTGTGTAAGGATATTATCTGAGGCGCAACAGTGGACCAATGTGCTGCCAAACCACTGACTTTTCCTGCCATGGACTGAGCCCCATCGGTAACAAGCATGCACAGACGCTTCATATCTTTGTTATTGTCTTTGAAAAAAACTGAAATTTTCTCAAAGACTGTCACACCAGTTGTGTGTCCTTCTAATGGCAGTAAGCTGACGAGTTTCTCTCAGAAGCATTTGTCATCAAAAAAATGGACATATATGCACAATTTTATGTTTCTGGTTTGAGAAAGACATGTTGTTAGATTGCATAGAGAGGTGTTTGAATAATGCATGGGCTGTGGGTAATGGAAGTTGGGGGTGCAATCTTGGGAGAAAGAACTTTCTGAGGGTTCAGGGCACCTGCCTAGAGAGAGCTAAATGACAGGATCAGGATGAGAGGGATGCAAATGGTAAACAGGTAGGGAGAGACATAAAGCGGATAATCTGAATTAGAGCAAAAACCAAGCTATGAGGTAGAAGGAATTGTCTGCAGAGCTTAGATACACAATTGTGTGAAGGCTCCTTTTTTTTAGGTGTTCCTTTTACCTTGAGAAGGCGCAGTAGCGTACCATTTATATTGCGGCACACCAAATAAAAATCCAGTTAGCATTTTGAAAATTCTCCCAGAGAAAATGCTCCTGTGTATCTTATTCAATTCACTGTGATGATTCAGCTGAAGATTCAGGAGATCATGAGTCTGAACATCTACAGAGCCTTGTGCTTTCAAAATGTGAGGCACAGTATGCAAATGAAACACGAGATGGGGAGGTCCTTGGAAAAAGGATGGAAGGTGTTGGAATCGAAAAAGCACTGTGTGGGACCGGCATCTGGCAGGATGAACAAGAGCGGCACGGTGTGGGCACAGTGAAGAATGAAGTAGAGGAGAACAAGAGTGAAATAGTGGTGTGCTTCTTTGCCATAACACTAAAGCAGAAGGCGAGCAGTGTATAGGAGTTAAGAAAGTCCGCTTGTGATTAAAAAGTTCAGGTGTCTCCCACCGCCAGACAGGGAGGAACGACACCAGTACATGTTTCAGGAGTTTAGTTAGAAGGTAAAGACTCATCAGTTTTAAACTCCCACTCTTCTGGCCTTGGGAGATGCCTCATCCTTTTAATTGCAATTGGATTATTTTAACTCCTCTACACAGCTCTTCTTCTGTTTCAGTGTTATTGCCCAGGAGCACACCGCTCTTTCACCCTTGTTCTCCTCTACTTGATCGTTCACTCACCTGTGCCACTCCCGTATATGTGGAACCGAGATGGGGCATTTCTTTCCAGCACCATCCACCTGGCAAAACAACAATGCGCTGCATTGAAAGCTAAAGGACTCTGAGACTGAGAGAAACAAGTACCTTTGGTCTGATCAAGCCAGGATTGATCTGTTTGGTCTCCATTTTAAGCCTCATATCTTCAGGAAACCATGTAACAGTGGTGACAGCATCATGGTGCGTGTTTATTTTTGTGGCAGGGACTAAGTGACTAGTCAGGGTTGAAGGAAAGCTGAACAAAGTAAAGTACAGAGATATCCTTAATGAAAATCTGCTCCAGAGAATTCCAGACCACAGACCTCAACAGCACAGTGACCCTAAGTAGAAAGGAAAGTCAACACATGAGTCCCTTAGGGACAACTCTGGGGATGTCCTTGAGCTACACCGATAGATAGATAGATAGATAGATAGATAGATAGATAGATAGATAGAT
>JANRMT010062831.1:1285840-1301551 GCA_026402145.1 Polypterus bichir lapradei
GATAGATAGATAGATAGATAGATAGATAGATAGATAGATAGATAGATAGATAGATAGATAGATAGATAGATACTTTACTAATCCCAAGGGGAAATTCACATAATCCAGCAGCAGTATACTGATACAAAAAACAATATTAAATTAAATAGTAATAAAAATGCATGTAAAAACAGATAATTACTTTGAATAATGTTAGCGTTTACCCCAGGTGTGGAATTGAAGAGTCGCATAGTGTGGGGGAGGAACGATCTCCTCAGTCTGTCAGTGGAGCAGGACAGTGACAGCAGTCTGTCACTGAAGCTACTCCTCTGCCTGGAGATGACACTGTTCAGTGGATGCAGTGGATTTTCCATGATTGACAGGAGCTTGTTTAGCGCCCATCGCTCTGCCACAGATGTTAAACTGTCTAGCTTCATTCCTACAATAGAGCCTGCCTTCCTAACAAGTTTGTCCAGGTGTGAGGCGTCCTTCATCTTTATGCTGCCTCCCCAGCACACCACCGCGTAGAAGAGGGCATTCACCACAACCGTCTGGTAGAACATCTGCAGCATCTTATTGCAGATGTTGAAGGACGCCAACCTTCTAAGGAAGTATAGTTGGCTCTGCCCTTTTTTACACAGAGCATCAGTATTGGCGGTCCAGTCCAATTTATCATCAAGTATTCAAGTATTTATAGATCTGCACCCTCTGCACACAGTCTCCTCTGATGATCACAGGGTCCATGAGGGGCCTGGGCCTCCTAAAATTCACTACCAGTTCCTTGGTCTTGCTGGTGTTCAGGTGTAACTGGTTTGAGTCACACCATTTAACAAAGACTTTGATTAGTTTCCTATACTCTTCCTCCTGCCCACTCCTGATGCAGCCCACGATAGCAGTGTTATCAGCGAACTTTTGCACGTGGCAGGACTCCGAGTCATATTGGAAGTCTGATGTATATAGGCTAAACAGGACCGGAGAAAGTACAGTCCCTTGCGGTGCTCCTGTGTTGCTGACCACAATGTCAGACACACACACACAGCCAGAGCCCAGACTTGAGCCTAATCAACCATCTCTGGGGAGACCTGAAAATAGCTGTCCACCAACGACCTCCATCTAACCTGACAGAGCTTGAGAGGATCTGCAGAGGATAATGGCTGAAAAAGCCCAAATCCAGGTGTGCAAAGCTTTGTTGCATCATACCCATGTAGACTTCAGGCTGTATGCCAAAGGGTCTGAATGTCTTTTTTCATTTAAGCATAAGGCTACAACATAATTAAATGTAAAGAATGTGAAGCAGTCTGAATACTTTCTGAATACACTGTATATTATATACATAGTAATAGTACAGTATATGCATGTTGAATTTTATGTGTGCTGTTGTACTTTTTTGTGTCTTTTGTTTTTGTATCAGCACTATTCTAAGGACTCCTGACTCTACATTGTACAATGTACACATGACAATAAACATGAATATATGAAAATTTTACTTTCTTATAATTTGGTATGCTCTCCTCCATCCATCCATCCATCCTCTTCCGCTTATCCGAGGTCAGGTCGCGGGGGCAGCAGCTTGTGCAGAGAGGCCCAGACTTCCCTCTCCCCAGCCACTTCTTCTAGCTCTTTTGGGAGAATCCCAAGGCGTTCCCAGGCCAGCCGGGAGACATAGTCCCTCCAGCGTGTCCTGGGTCTCCCCCGGGGCCTCTTCCCGGTTGGACGTGCCTGAAACACCTCACCAGGGAGGCGTCCAGGAGGCATCCTGATCAGATGCCTGAGCCAACTCATCTGACTCCTCTCGATGCGGAGGAGCAGCGGCTCTTCTCCTGGCCCCTCCCGGATGACTGAGCTTCTCACCCTGTCTTTAAGGGAAAGCCCAGACACCCTGCGGAGGAAACTCATTTCAGCCACTTGTATTCGCGATCTTGTTCTTTCGGTCACTACCCATAGCTCATGACCATAGGTGAGGGTAGGAACGTAGATCGACTGGTAAATTGAGAGCCTTGCCTTATGGCTCAGCTCCTTTTTCACCACGACAGACCGATGCAGAGCCCGCATTACTGCGGACGACGCACCGATCCGCCTGTCGATCTCACGCTCCATTCTTCCCTCACTCGTGAACAAGACCCCGAGATATTTGAACTCCTCCACTTGGGGCGGGATCTCTCCCCCAACCCTGAGAGGGTACTCCATCCTTTTCCGGCTGAGGACCATGGTCTCGGATTTGGAGGTGCTGATTCCCATCCCAGCCGCTTGACACTCAGCTGCGAACCGATTCAGAGATTTGGTATTTTCTCTCCTGAAAATTAAAAAAAAAGGCGAAAAATTTTGGCAACTTTCATTTTGCTCATAACGATGTCTAACTCTACATTGCCTACTTTTTTGTATTTTTCTTTTAGGATTAATTCGATTACAAGAACTGATCAAAGCACCATCCAGGTATAATATTAAAATCCGTATTAGACAATTGCCAGCATTGAATAAAGATGCAAGACCACTGTTAAAAGAAATGAAGAAAGGAAAAGAGTTTTATGTAATATTTGATTGTTCTCACAAAACAGCTGCAGAAATTCTCAAACAGGTAAGGATAAATATTTAGATGCCAATTTTATGTCACGTTTTTTGTCACGCTTTAAATCAGGCTTATTTTAAAACCTACATATATATGTTTGGTATCATTCTTTTCAGAATTTATCGAACTTTATTGTGATGTTGTTAGATTTTCAGATTCTTATTACGTTTTTAAATTATAAACTAAAATATCAAGAAAGTCGTGGGGTGGCCTACTAGGCTACAACTGGGGGTTGGGCATTAAAGGTGCAAGGGGAGCTTGTACCATATCTTTAAATACAATCGCTTTCTTTAACAGTGCGGCTCAGTTGCAGAATAGATGGGGGCCCAGCAACCAGCCCCTGGTTTGGCAAACAAAGCAAGCAGTGGACGGAGCCTCCTAGTATCTACTATATAATGAAACACTTTGTGTGTGTCCAGTCCCTCAGAGCAGTCTGATTGTTAGGTTTGGCTTTGGTGATGTAGTTAAAAGAGAAAGCTTGAGTGTGAGACACTCAAGGAGGAGAAAGAGCATATAAGGCATGCTGAGAGAGTCATCTTCAAAGATGGGAAGTATAAAAGGCGGCATGAAAGTGACAGAGTCTGAGAAGCAGGCTTTATGGAAATGCACTCAAGAGGTGGAGCACTGGTCAAGAGGGACTCAGCCACATGCAGAAACAGAGGAAAGACACTGGAGATACATATAGGGCATGAGATATTAAATATTTTTAGGTTGTTATATTACCTGTATTTGACAGTTGGTGTTACTAGTACTTAAATAAAGTTTTTCACCCAATGTCAATCAGCCCGGGTGTAGTTTTTCTTTCCTTACAGTGAGGTTTTTTGATAGCTAAATAGTAAGCCAAAAATCTATTAGTGACATTATTTTATTAGCCATGCTAGCTTCAAGCAGTAATAATTCTAAGCTATAGGAGAGTCCTTCTTTTTAAATCTATGAGGGTGAATCAAATAGTAAATAGTATTTTCAAATTGCCTTTGCTTTTTTTTCATATTTTTTATTTTATTTTATGATTGTGCTTACAGATGTATCTGTGCAAAATTGAAAATAATAATACTCGACTTAATGTTTTTTTGGAATAAATAAGTGGATAGGACTGGCGAGCTTTGTTAGGCTAATTAGTGTTCTAATGTTTTAATGTTCTATTGTGAGTTTTACTTGTATTGCAGTCATGGATCGACCTTTCAACTCTCTGGCAAAAAAAAAAAAAACTTTTGGGGAAAATCCAAAGCTCCAGAGCTAATTTTATTATGATAACTACCTAGCTGCATTTGACCTTGCTATAGTACTAATTAGACACAAAAAGCACCTCCAGGATTTAACAGAGTTCCTTCCCATCGCTCTTTCAGAATCTTTAGTAGGCCTTACTGTAGCATCGTCCTTGAGTACACGTTATACAAATGTGCTGCGGTTTTCTGTTGTAGCTATTTTTTGTCCGGTCTGTAATTGTACTACAAGTTTTATTTGATCTGTAACTGTACTAAAACATTTTGTTATTTTGGTGTTTCTACATTTATTTTTCTTGCATAGAAATTCACGATTGAATTTTGTTTTAGTTTTCTGCAGAATTTAATAACTATACTTGTGTTTTATTTACAAATATATTCATTTTCTTAAGCATTGGTTTTACTCTTATTCCTTTAACAATGCATATCATTAAATTAGCCACTTGATGAAGCAGATTTAAATAAATGTTAATCTATAAATTGGATTGTGTTGCCTGTTTTTTCTGCTGCCAATTTATACAAAACAGTTTTCTGTGTTTTAAAAATGATCTCATACAGTATAAGAACAAAAGGCAAAATGACTTATTAAATACAAATGTTATACTCATTATACTGAATGCAGACTGCATTGTTACTGAAGTGTAAAAATGCACTTTTGGAAAGAGATATAACAGAGTACAAATTTTTATACAGCTTATTTACTGTAGGTTGCAGTAATGCTTACTTTAAATGATAAAGTTTATTGTGTGTCCCTGTGTTGGGGTTTAAGCATGATAGCAGGGAAATGAGGCCAAAAAGGGACTGACCTGTATTCTGGGCTACGATGACACTAAAGCATTGGTTACAGTGTTTTTTTGTTGAATTTAAAGTTACAGTAAAAAGTTTATATAATACACTGTATTATAAATATACTGTAATTCAACCAGAATATGAGGTGAATGTGTATAATAAAGAGATGTAAGGACAGCATCTTTAGAACCAGTGTCTGCTTTCAGCATGATTTTTATAAAGACACCCACTCTGAAAAGAATAAATGTGCTCCACGTACTTTGCATTCCAAGTATATAATTTTAAACTTTAAATAAATTATGTAATTTAAAAAAGTTATTTACATAAAATACTTTATTCTACACTGATTTTAAAATGAATTTAATTGGGAAAGGTAGTGTACAAAATAAATGCCTCTGATAGACAAAATAGTAGTGCATTTGTGTAATATGAATATAAACTTCTGTGTTTAGGTCTAAGTCATGGTACATGTATGGATGTCTTCTTTCCGCTCTGTTTTTTTGCCACTGCTGTCGTTCAACTCTCTCTTAAGCTGTGCACTAGTGAAATGGTTTGGGAATACATGCTTGGAGGAGAAAATATTGTTTTAAGTAGGTGATATGCTCCTCTATATTTCAACTAATGATTGCATATTTTAGCTGTCTTGCTTGTGTCTCAACCCAACTATATTAGTTACAATAGAAGGGCAGTATAATATCTCTTCCTTCTTGAATACTCAGTATGTGCCAGCTTCTAGAATCTGGTGCACTGGTAACAAAAATGTATTGGTTTGAAACTAAATGAGAATATGGTGTAAATACAGGTATTTTATTCGCTATCAATACTGTACTGTCCATTTCAAAAATCAAATCACATTTCCCCATTCTTTGACATATCTCATTTCCATTGTTTATCAACCACAGAGTACATCCATCCATCCATCCATTTTCCAACCCATTGAATTCGAACACAGGGTCACGGGGGTCTGCTGGAGCCAATCCCAGCCAACACAGGGCGCAAGGCAGGAACCAATCCCAGGCAGGGCGCCAACCCAGCATGGCAAAGAGTACATTTAATTAATTAAACTAGCTATTTGAAAAGTGTAACTTGCTGCAGAGCTGCTTGTTTCACTACTTACAGATTACAGTATTGGGCACACAGTAGCTTGTAAATGAGGGTTTCTTCAGGAGATTTATCCCTCAGCTTTTCTTCCTTTAGCTTACATTGAAATTTTTTCTCCATCCATTAGATGTATTGGAGAGCTAAGAGATAAATCCTACACATGCAGAAGTTTGAATATGTCACCTGCCCTCCAAGGTAACATCCATCCATCCATCCATCCATATCCAACCTGCTATATCCTAACTACAGGGTCATGGGGGTCTGCTGGAGCCAATCCCAGCCAACACAGGGCGCAAGGCAGGAAACAAATGCTGGGCAGGGCGCCAGCCCACTGCAGGGCGCACACACACACACACACACACACACTAGGGACAATTTAGAATCGCCAATGCACCTAACCTGCATGTCTTTAGACTGTGGGAGGAAACCGAAGTACTTGGAGGAAATGTACACACGGGGAGAACATGCAAACTCCACGGGAAGGACCCGGGAAGCGAACCCGAATCTCCTAACAGCGAGGAAGCAGCACTACCCACTGCACCACCATGCCACCCCAAGGTAACATTCTGTTTAAAATGTAATAAAATATAGGCACCAGGTAAGATTAAGTTTAGTGAAAGATGAATGTTTGACAGTCAGGCAACATATATATTAAAGTGTTAGTTTTATTTTCTTTGCAACTACTTCACAGATCCTGTGCTTGCTTGTTTTCTGTGCAGTTGTGCAAGCACTCTGCACATTTCCCTGTTAGTGATGAGCTAACCCTATTAAGTTCACTTTTCCATGTTTTCGTCAAACTTGAGACAGTGTTCAGGAACTTTGGCAATCTCTAGAAAATGCATTGCAGTCAATACGGATGGACACAATAAACTAATTCTGAGTGTGTTATAATGGTGCAGTGGTCTTTTAAATGTCCCTGAAGGATAGGGAAGCATATGCCAACGATGCTGGGATGTTTATTGTAGCCAAAAATGTTACATGTGCTTTAAAACAGCAGTGCCAATGAGAAACGTCAAAAAACCAATACTTCAGTACCAGGATGAGACTAAAATGCCGTAAATGCTATTGTAACCAAAGTGAAAGTCAGTACCACACTTTTGATCGCAAAGGCTTCCCGTTCTACCACCGCATACCTGGTCTCCCAGTCCAGCAGTTTCCGGCTCAGGTACATCACGGGGTGTTCACCACAGTCAATACCATGGCTTAGTATGGCACCAAGAACTGTGTCTGAAACATTGGTTTGGAGAATAAAGGGAGAAGAGAAATCAGGACTTCTCAATATAGGTGCTGAAATAACACCCTCTTTCAAGTAATGAAATGCAAGTTCAGCTTCCTTATCCCATACCACATTAAAAGGAGCCCTCTTCTTTGTAAGATTAGTCAAGGACGCAGCTCATTCTGAGAAGCGAGGTACAAACCAACGGTAGTAACTTGCTAATCCCAAAAAGGTTGGATCTGCCACTTGGTGATCGGAAGAGGCCAGTTCAGAATGATATCAATTTTGGAACACTGTTGTCTAGTGGTTCCACAATCCACCAGATAGCCTAAATATCTGGCTTTGTCCAACCCAAAGAAACACAGTCTGGCTCTAGCTATCGTCAGCAAAATCATATAGACCTGCAGTACATGTTCTTCCCATGTGCTGGAATAAATGACCACATAATCCAAGTAGGTGGCACTATATGAACTGTGAGGTTTTAGCACTCTGTCTACCATACATTGGAAGGTCACTGGAGCCCCGTGCAATCCAAATGTGAGACCCTTATACTGCCAGTGTCCACTAGGGGTGCTAAAGGTGTTTTTTTCTTTTGCGGATGGAAAGGGAATTTGCCAGTATCCCTTCATCATGTCAAGAGTAGTTATGTACTGTGTATTCCCTATCCTCTTGAGAAGTTCATCTACTTGGGGTATTGGGTATATATCAAATGTAGAGACCTGATTGAGTCATCGGAAGTTGTTACAGAACCTCCAACTCCCATCAGGTTTAGGAACCAAGACAATTGGCCTAAACCAAGAGCGGTGGCTTTCCTCAATCACACCTAGGTCCAGCAATTGTCTGATCACGAAATCTACCTCATTTAATTTTTCAGCTGTGATGATAGGGGCGTTCCTTCACAATCACCCCAGGTACCATGACAATGTCATGCTGAATCAGTGAAGTCCAGCCAGGTAACTTAATAACCACTTCTGGGACAGACTCCTGCCTTTGTTGGGGAGTCAAATTTGGACCAAGATTAAGAAATGGTTTTAATGAGAAAAGGGAGCAGAGTTGACCAGAGGGGAGGTCAATATCCCTGTCCTTCCATGGTTTCAAAAAGTTGATGTGATAAATACTCTCATTTGGCCGATGATTTGGTTGTTTAACCAAATAATTGATGAGACCTTTTCTCTCTTTAATCTCGTATGCGCAAATGTGCCGACAATTTAGAATGAGAAGTGGGTATGAGTACCAATCCCGCAGGTCGGTGTTTTTATTATAATCCGGGCTTGCACTGATTAAACAAATGTTCTTTTAGTATTGGTCGGATATTTTCTAATCTATCACGTAACTGCGCAATATAATCCAATATATTAGTAGATGGGAGAGCCTCAAATTCCCACCCCTCTTTTAGAACATCCAAAATGCCCCGGGGTTGTCGCCTGTATAACAACCCAAAAGGGGAAAACCCTGTTGAAGCTTGTGGTACCTCACGGTATGCAAAAAGGATGAGGGGAAGAAACTGATCCCAGTTCCTCCCATCCTCACTAACTACCTTGTGGAGCATCTGTTTAAGGGTCTGATTGAACCTCTCTACCAATCCATCGGTTGGAGGGTGATAGACAGATGTTTTAAGATGCTTAATATGGAGTAATTTGGCCACCTCCCTGAATGTCTCTGAGGTGAAATGAGTTCCCTGTTCCGTAAGTAATTATTTTGGGATTCCTACTTTTAAAAAGACCCCTACAAGTTACAGAGGAATATTTTTTTTAATTAGCCGTGAACATGGGAACGGCCTCTGAGTAACGAGTATCTACCATAACAAGTACATACTTATGACCTTTAACTGAGGGTTCCAGGGGACAAACGAGATCAATGTTGATTCGTTCAAAGGGTACGTCTATTAAAGGAAGGGGAATAAGAGGAGCATGGTCCCTTGGCGGAATCTGACGAAGTTGACATTCTGGCAGGATGCACAAAATCATCAGACCTCTTAATTTATTCCTGGGAAGAAAAATTGGAGTTTGATTCTCTCCAGTGTTTTATCGGACCCTAAATGGGCGTCTAGGAGATGGGTGTGCTCTGGTTCACAAACCTCTCGCCGGTAGGCTCGGGGTACTAGCAGCAGTGACCTCACCTCACCCTCATGTTCCGTTACTCGATACAACAGATTGCTTTTTAATACAATGGGGCCCTTGTGAAATAGGAATAATGTGGGTTGCCCATCAACTGACACTATCGCATTTCTAGCGAATTTAAAGGGAATCATCAAAGGAAGAAGGAGTGTGTTTAAACTGAAATTGTAAAGTCAGGGGATCATCAGTGACATCAAGGGACGGGGTTTCAACCCCCACAACCTTTGCAGCAGACATTTCCACCTCTGCGTCGGCTGTGGGAGTGTTTTCCCCATCACTCTGGTTGTTGATGTCACTTTGCTCTGTGGGGATACACGGCATGGAGACAGCCAAGTCCAGGGAATCTCTTTAGGAGTGGTTATTTCCATACCACGTTTATTCTTAGACCAGTCCCACCCCAAGATCACCGGAAAAGGAGGGTTAGGCAATACCATGACCAACAGGGTTTTCGGTGTGTCTTCCCAGGTTATGTCCATTTACCAGTACCACTCCTGTGTTTGGAACAGACAAAGGATTGGATAAAGCACAATATCTTTCCTCTTTTGCCTAGGAACAGTCCATTGGCTCAGTGGAGAGGGACATGCAGTTATTATGTTTCGCAGCTCCCCACACTTAAAACAGTGGGGAAGACACTGTTTTGCACCTTTTCTTTTGATCAAGCCAGATGCTCTGTTCTGCGACAGAGGGGCTCAGTGCTAGGAACACCCAGCTGTTGGGCTAGGTGAGTGGACCGTTCTGATCTCTCTGCCTTGGAAGCTGCCTGGTGGTGCTCTATAATCTCAATAAGGGCATCCATGTTCTTGTAAGATTCTTTTTGGACCTGTTGGGTGAACTAGCCTCACAGTGCATTTGCAAGAAATCTCTTCCATGACTTTCTGGGTATTGTTTATATCAGTCCGTGTCCATCACCCCATTTTTCCCCAGATCTCAAAGGCTTGGCCTCATGCGGGTTTGTTGGGATCAAATTTCCACAGCCTCCATTCCCTTGCCTGCTGGTCTGAGGTAACACCATAGCACTTAAAGATCTCTCCCTTAAGGGTATCTTAATCGGCAGTCTCCTCCTCGGGGAGATCAAAGTAAGCCCACTGAGTGTTGCCTTTCAGGCACAGCGCAAGTATGTTCGCCCACTCCACCCTTGGCCAAAGATTGCATGTAGCATTGCACTTAAATATTAACAAGTATGACTTAATGTCATCCCCCTCTGCTAATACTACTAACAGAGGATGCAGAGGTCAAGCAGCCTCTGGCTTTACTACTTCAACGGCAGTGAATCAGGCTTCTGTTTCCACCAACTGTGTCCGGGTCTCTCCCAACTGCAATTTGACTGTCTGTAGCCCTGTCAAAATGGTCCCCAGCAATGTGTTAAGGTCTTGTTCTTCTGTCATCTGTTCGAACAATCAATCCTGCCGACTACGCCAATCTGTGATAAAATAAGAACACAAACACAACAGATCAAGAGTTGGGGTGGTTCCCCGTATACTGCTTGAAGGATCCAGTCTTCTAAATCAGGGTCAAAGTAATGAAAAACAAACATTTGACAAAAACAGAATGGTTTCTCAGAACTTTATTGGATGCATTACAGGAAATACAACTAATAGGGAGGAAATTAAATCAAATTATGTCACAATCAGGGGATGGAAATAAAGTCATCACAGGTGTCTTATGTAGTAACCGACATGGATGTGGCTATGTGAGCGTTATGTCCAGTAGGACCATTTTGGTGTTCCGTCTTTCTGTTGAGGAAGGCAAAAAAGGCATTAAAAAATGGCAATTGTAAAAACGCACTGGTGACAGGGGGCATCCTTGTCTAGTACCATATTCGAGTTTGAAGTAATCTAAAATAATGTTCTTAATAAAAACTGAAGAGTAGTAATATGTCAGGGACCTTCTGTCAAACTGTCAATCAAAATGATTTAAGACCTTAAGCCCCGCCCCTTTTGATGGTGAGATCACGTGTTTTTTTCTGCTTTTAATCACTCTGTTTAGTTGTAATATTATGTTTTGAAGTGGTTGGTAAAACCTCTTTCAATTTTAATATTGTTTTTGAAAATGACCAATAAAGTACCATTTGATTTTGAAACCCTAACCCTAATTTCTTTCACCATCAAGGATGGAGGGTCGTTGAAAAAGTTTTTTATAGCCCTACAAATCCAGGCCACTTGGGGGCAAAAACTCTTTGAAAAGAGACTCCCACCCCACCGACCTGATTGGGCCTCCTTTGTGTCAAGAGCATTTTGATGGATGTCTATTATTCGGGTCTGTGAAATGTACTTCTGCATAAAAAAACCTAAGGCCTCGGGAGTATGGTCACTGTGAATAGTTAATACAGAAAAGAGAATACAGAACACACTCCACACTTGTCCTATCTCTTCTGAAAAACCCTAGGTGAATTTTAAACATCATGTCCTATGTTTGGTTAACAGTGTGGACACAGGCGCTAGATCTCCGTCATATTGACCTTTAAAGAATAAAAATTATAGAATGTTTTCCACTCTCCATTACAAGATCCATAGCCCCCGCAGGATGTTTGACAATTAAGTGAAGACCCTTTAGTTTGTAAGAATCATGGGGTTAGCGCACAGGTCCGTATTCTAAAATATCTTAGAATATATCTATTTAGTTAGCATGTCGGCGCTATTCATTTTCAATATATGTGGAATATCTCCCTGTCAAAGGGTTAAAATAAAACAGAGATCCGAGATAGCCCTATTGAAACAGCAACATTTGTTATTAAGTGTATAGGCTTGTCTTGCATTCTAATTCTTAAAGCGGTATCAAACTATTGTTAATTTTAAAGCAAAATGCAGCCAATCATTTTGCTTATAACTAAATTAAATAAACCTTATAAATAGCGTTAAGTATTACCAAGCACTGGGTTCTAATTGATATCATTAAATGATACTTCTGTGTTTTATTCAGGTTTACTATTTAATTTGCCTAATTAAGTTTTATTTAAAAATTAACTCTTTAAGACATATTCAGACTATTCCAGACTGCGCATGTCAAAAAAGCTTATTATTTATTTCAAAAGGTTTCTGTTCATGCTGATTTTGTCACCTATCAATGTTTTTTATACATCACAGCAGTTTTTCAAATTGTAATAACTCCTTTATAACTCCACTTTTTCATGTAATTATTTACTTCATAATTAACTTTATTTATTTATTTTGGCACAAATGTCCTTACCATGAAGACTACCAGTCTAGTTAATATTCTAAACTCCAATATTTAATGTTCTTCCTGAATCAGGAGGAACACCAAACCTGACTTTTAGTTGCAGATAAGATTCTAACAATAACCGGCTAATGTTAATTAGCCTCATACTAGCAGATGTTAAATAATGTTTTCCCCAAATCTTTGCAACCCCGTGGAACTGCCTAAATAGATGACAGCTTAGCTGATAATATACCTGTAGGTTCTGTTGTAGTGTGCTGTGAGCAGGGGTGATCCCTTGTTGCTCCGGTCTTAATATGTTTTTAATCTCCTCTGTGACTTAGTATTTGTAAACTTTAGTTTTTACTATCTTATATTTGTGATATGGGCGAGTCAATATTACATTTTGGAATAAAAGGGGAAAAGTGTCACCCTAGGACCCTACCATGACAAAACAAAAATCATAATTGGGCTTTTCTGTTTTTAACTTTTTAATTAAAAATAGTGAACTGTTTTCCAGTTATCACCTGTGTTTATAGAAATAATTTTAGTTTTTTGAGTAGACAGAAAATATCAATTTTGTGCTAGTGTAAGAGTGAGTGCTTTTACATGCATGTGCAAAACTGGGATAAGGTGAGTAATCAGGCTAAGGTAGAAGCCTGCTTTCTTATAAATTTCCGTTTAAATGCACAAGTGTATTTACAGAGTTTTCCTTTGTCAAAAGGCTCCTATGTTATAGAAATGAGCTAAGGAAAAAATTAAAAATCATCACTGACCACAGCAAATCCTAAAACACACGTGGAATCTGTCTCTCTTGTGCAGTGTGGGATTACTTTTAAAAATAACTTAATTATATTACTCACACGTCTAAAATCACCTGGGGGGCTACTATTCTGTATTAAAATAATTACTTTTCATTTAGCGAAATGAATGAAAACACAGTTGTCTTATGTCTATTAAGCATTTGCTTCGATATATGCTCCTGGATCCCGTTCATCGTTGGAGGCTGTCTCCAACCGGTTGTAACAAATGAGAGTTTATAAAGTAAAAATGTTTCGATATCCCAGACTTTTAAAAACATGTGGACCCCCATACAGAGATTCCCCTGCTACAGTGAGCCCGATTCGAAAGAGTAGGCATTTCACAAACGGACTCTTCTGTATGTAGTTCAGAATACTGACCTCTTATTATGCCAAAGCTGCGCTTTTAAACCATGCCTGAATATTCTCAGAGAAGAGGCTCTGTTTGAATTTTCAGACGCAGAGACAAAAACTACTTGATTGTAAAGTCTGTTTCGGTATGAAAAAACTAATATTGTTTGCTTAACTCCTATGAATTTGTACATTAATCGTTGTACACGCAGATAGATATAAATGCTGCATCTTATATTATACGCACACACGAGCGCACTCATGCGCCTGCACTTGAGAATAAACTTGGAAATTATTCATATTAAAGATAAAATATAAGGGTTCATCCATGCATTTCCTAAAAACATACTCGTTTGACGCATATAATAATCAAAAATATGCCATACCGTGATCCTTGGTTTCCGACGAGATTCGGTGTCCTCTTTCAGTATTAACACTAGAATTACCAGAGCCTACGAAAAAACTCGTAGATCCGTCCCACCTTAAATCGCTTCTTAAAACCGTTCTCACCTCTCCACCAGCGTCTTTTGTTAATCTAAATGTGCTGATAAAAAAAAGTTGCAAGTAGCTGGCTATTCCATCCCCCCACCGACTTAGAAAGTGCACAAACTTCACCTAGCTCATGCCTTGATTGATTATCTGGGAGTGAAGTGGAGTTTTAGAGTGGAAATAATAGATCATTATTTGGAATACACGTATTTCACGTGTGTTCCGTTTCTACAGTAATCCATGTAAACACATTTTTAAAACAGAAACGTTTTTCATATTGTAGTAGTAAATGACAAAATGTAGGTATAAACTATATAATGTATGAAGCCTTAAGTCCAAATACCAAATTAACAGCTTCACAAAAGGTAGAAATATAACAGAACAAGTATGCTTTTATTCAAAAATATAACTGCAGGAAAAAAGGCCGCATTAGCATGTTACATTGACACATATGTATATCAACTGCCATGGTAGCGTAATGGTATCAGCTGTTGACTAATAATCAAAAGGTCATGAGTTCGATCCTTGTTGCAGTGTACACACCTCTCTGTGCTATGGTTCCTATTACACTGAATGAGCACCTGACACTGTACTTTCTTCCCTATATAAATAACATTCGAGCTATAGTGCGTCTCCAAATAAATCACATTTGAGCTATAGCAAGTCTTTATGTGAAAACAGCCGTTCTGCCTGCCTGAACTCCCTGTCTATCTATATAGTAATAACAGCAATTTTATTATTATATAGGAGCTTCCCTGTCTGCCTATCATATAGTGCCTTTCCTTCCTACCTATCTATATATTTATCCCCTTAGCTGTTTTTATATATCTATTATACAGTGCCTTCCCTGTTTATTTATACATCTAATGCCTTCTCTGCCTGTCTGTCTGTCTGATTGCATATAGCGCTGAACTTACTGCTCTGTACTATTCTGGCCTCTGCGTGTCCTGGAGTACAAAAGAAACACCACCATACAGCAACATGTGCGAACTGGCAAGATCGGGGAAAAAAACACGCGGTCACTGATTACAAACCGCAAGATGAATGAAATAGACAATATATGTAAAAACATCATCACACTAATGCAATATTATTTGAAAACGAACAGCGTCAGATCGGGTTTGAATATGCGCCCGATCTGACGCTGTTCGGTTTCAGATAATATTGCATGTACTGTGCGTTGAAACTGCTGCACTAAATAAGCTGACGCCTTCTGTAAGAGCGTCAGCGTGTATTCAAACCCGATCTGACGTTGTTCGTTTTCAAATAATATTGCATGTACTGTACTATTTTAGAATAAAAACATAATTTGATTTCAGTCAGTCTGTAAGAGCCAGTGTAAATGCATGATAATTGTAAAGGTTAGCTTTTTTTTTTTTAATTCAGTTCCATTCTCTCAGTCGCGTTCACGATCCCCCCTCCCCCATCTGACAATGCTGTTTTCACATAAAGACGTGCTATAGCTCAAATAAGATTTATTTGGA
This sequence comes from Polypterus bichir lapradei, assembly GCA_026402145.1. Taxonomy (NCBI): domain Eukaryota; kingdom Metazoa; phylum Chordata; class Cladistia; order Polypteriformes; family Polypteridae; genus Polypterus; species Polypterus bichir. Next base: position 1,301,109 of record JANRMT010062831.1, read on the forward strand.
GACGCGCTATAGCTCGAATGTTATTTATATAGGGAAGAAAGTACAGTGTCAGGTGCTCATTCAGTGTAATAGGAACCATAGCACAGAGAGGTGTGTACACTGCAACAAGTACACATGTCGTAAATGTTGGAAGGGTGTGTGGGAATTCTTAATATTTGAATGGGATGATTTTAAATAGCACGGATCGGAAATCAGCAGTTCTTAGCATTGCCCCACGCAAGCTGTCGTATCAACCGCCTACTGTAACTTGCTTTATTTTTTCTTCACTTATAGTCTAGAATAAAAGTGCACTTGTTTTGTTATACTTGTACACCAACAGATGTTCCTGTGTTTGAGCGACACGGGTATGCTCAAAAAAATAGACGTGTAATACCATGAAAAGTGCACGCAGGCACTGCAGTTCGCAAAAGCATTGGTACGAGAATGCAGTCACAAGTACGCTG